>JAZHYW010012765.1:0-142896 GCA_037355805.1 Ixodes ricinus | reverse complement strand
TATATATATGTAAACTCGAAAACCGACAGCCATACTGAATATTGTTGGGCCATAGCTTTAGCAGAAAGATCTGACATCCATGGCTGCATCTTCGAAAAAGTTTAATCGTCAAAATCCTGATTTCAGGTCAGCTTTAGGTGTAACTTATTTAATGTATGCGTTCTAAGTAAATGTCTCAATGAAAAATGCCCGACGATGCTACACTTAAAATGTTAGGGTTAATTCCCTTTTGATAGCGTGCGAAGAGAGGAATTCAAGCGTTGGTTGTAAGCAAAACTGTATTTGCAGGGGTCACTAGACTACGAGACAGTTACCCAAAAACTGAAATACCTGGAGCAGGTCATCCACGAGACGATGCGTATCTGGCCTGCTGGCCTCACGTAAGTAGAGACGTCTATTCAGTTACGATGTAGAAAATAACAATAAATAAGCAGTTCGTCAGAAGTATGCAAGTGCTTTAGAAAGGCACTTATCCCATAAAATTCTCCGTCTATCTGTGCAATACCCCGCTAAATATGTCGGGAAAATTGAGGTCACCTGACGTTGTTGCATCATGTAATGAAATGAATTGGCGCCGTTTTGTCATACCCCGTGACCACGTCTATAATGTCGGGTCACCTGACTACTTCCCCGCTAAATTTAGAGGGAAAATCTGTGGGAAGTTCCTGTTATATTTAACAAGAAGATTTAGGTGGCGTGAAATAACGTGCTATATTACCTGAGGACACAACGCTATCGGGACGTGGGGTCACGTGACCTCAGATAAGGGGATGACAATTTCGCCCTAATTTTTGTGGATAACTTGATTCAGGTGACCTTACGCCATATGAAGTCAAGATATTACCACGTGAACATTTGATGCGTGTACATCTGATACGTAATTCACAGGTTTACCACAAGGCAAGCAAAGGAAGACTTTGAGTACCAGGGCATCAGGTACAAGGCTGGGACATGCATCATGTCTCCAACACTTCAGATCCAGAGGGACGAGAGGTTCTTTCCGGATCCGATGAAGTTTGACCCTGACAGGTATCATTTACATAAATATTTTTGGTAGTGATGATGATAAAAATATCTAAATTTTAGAAAGTATGTTTTATTTTGAGCTTCACCATTAGCGTTGTTGACGCATGACTTAAAATGCTTAAACCAAGTATCTAGAAGTTAAAGAGAAGCTAGATTTTTTACGGTTTCCTGTACAGTGTACAACGTCTGCTTTTCTAGAGCCATAATGTTAACTGGCATCTTATCTTATTTGAATTACTAAGACGGTACTATATGCCGGAAAAGGTCCCAGGGTGTCACATAGAAAGCCGAAATACACGTAAAAATTACACAAAAAAACGGTAATATCAAAAGTAAAGCATATAGTATAGATAAGAACAATAAAAAGAAAGACGTTCACCTTTAGAGCTTCCTTTAGAGAATCACTATATAAATAAAATGACAGCAACGAAAAGAAGAATCACGAGCAAGGCAGCCCACCGGGATTAAACCGTCATTTCATTACGATGATCGGGTAGCAGTTATTTTGTGCCGGCTACAGCCTCTACGTTAATATAGCCTTAGTATATCAGTTTAACTAACTCCTATCCCTTTTAACGCACGCTGGGATAATATATGACATCATTGACACATCCTTCTGAGCTTCGGTCATGTGTAATGGCCGAAACCATTAGATACGGCTCCGGCCACTGCTTTTTCGCACCACCCACTTTACTAGAAACAGTTTATTACTTCGAATAACAATATTTCAGCCATATTCGAGGATTCTATCTGAGCGTTCGAAAATATGATGGCAAAATTGCTGTGCCGTGACGTTTTTTGGGTATCTTCCTTGCTGTTTTTTTTTCTAGGATGGGGAATAAGAGTCTTACTGGTTTTATGAAGAGAGCTCTTTTTACAGAGAGTGCCCAACTGATCGATCATGGGTCACGTGGGTTTGGGGCTGCGTTTGAAATACGAGACTGCAAGAACGTGACGCCCGCGTTAATCGTCTGCGGGCGTCTCTGCTTTTCTGCCTGCTTTCCTCTTCGCGACAGGGAAAACGCAGGGCATGCTCACTAGGGCATGCTCACAGCTCACGCGAGGGCATGCTCTGCTGGAGAGAGGGTCCATCTGAAATCACGCTCCGCGTGGTTTCAGATGGACCCTCTCTCCAGTCCAGACTTTCTAGTTTTAGCTACACTTGCCGCGACTGGTAATCGACAACTGAAAATGCCCTTATGACCGACCAAAATAATCTATACGCCTGAAGCTTTTTGTTGACTGCGTACTGGTTTGCCGATTGATGGGGCCATGCAATTGCTGACGAGGCCCTCGGCGCCATATATTTGCAACCACAAAAGCGCTATCAATGGCCTTCCAAAATTAATTCCACCTGCAACTAACTGATGTATTTCATCATGCAACTGACTAATAAATGTCATGCTGCATTTAGATAATTGGGCGACCACCGGCCCAACATCATGCGCCGAAAACTTGTTAGAGAGGACAGACAAGAGAGCGGGGGGGGGGGGGGCGTCAGAAAGCCAAGCTCTGGTTGGACCGATTCTTGGGTAGACCTCAAGCTAGCAGCCTTTGTCTCGTCTGCAGTTTCAGTTTCATGACCGCCATTAGTTGGGCGAAAGTGAAACTGCTTTTGGAGCCTCCAAATTGCATTGAACTTAAAAAAAAGGGCTTATTGGATTATCAATTTTGCGTTCCAGGTTCAGCGAGGAGAACGAGGATAGCTTCCCGAAGATTGCTTTCCAGCCTTTTGGGATAGGACCCCGAAACTGCATGGGAATGAAGCTCGCTCTCGTCGAGCTCGCCTACACGGTTGCCAGAATGACCCAGCATTTTCGTTGGGAACTCGGCGAATCGCAGAAGGCAAGTTTGCGCCTAAAGCGTTCCTGCGGTGGCAGGATTGTCACACGGTGTCAAGGTTAGAGATAGCTAATTAAAAAAAAAGAAGGAACGTTTGAGTTTTGTGATCGCGGCCTTACTTGTGGAGCGGTTCCAATCCTGGGGCGATTGCCTTATTATCAGGGTTACGTTTTACCAGGCACGCGGGATTTCGTGTGTGAATCTGACCAATTTGATTGTCTCGCTATTGTCACCTACATGTTCCTTAAGCTTTCTTGTTGCGATTTCAACGACCAAAAGCGGGCGCACAAGTCTGTTTGATTGTTTAGCACGCAAATATCTTAAATATCTGCAGTGACATCATATATAATGTCACTGTTTTTTATGAAAGCAAACGCTTTATTAGTGCGGTAAGAGCCTTGGTTGAGTGAGTGCGTAAGAGTGACAGGTATGCAGCATAAACGTAATCGGTGTCAGCGATATTCTTCTTCTTTTGACCAGCTGAATGCACGCATTGACGAGGCTAGCCATGTGGTTTATTTTGGGAAATGCTCAGTTTCACGTGCTGGAAGATATAAATGATCCCCATGCCCCTCCACTGGGTGTTAAGTTATTCTAAAAGAAATAAGAAAGTACTCAAGTCTCGTCTTCTGGAAAGTAGCAGAAGTGCTGACAAGGGTTCGCGTTGTCTTTGACCGATTAGCTTCGAACGTCGTCCTTACATTCATGTTTCAACGATACCCTAAAAAACCGGAGGCGATAGGTTGGTGAGGGGTTGTGGCGCATTGCGAGCAATTGAGGATAGAAAGTATGTGTGATCACCGTCACACATACTGACGTACAGACGACCAAATCCTCGCTAGGCGATTAAATGATAGGCCTCTGTTGCCACGACAATCACCGATATTGGTCTATTCAAATTTTAAAAGGTTTAAAGTGGCGTTCTGAACCAGTCGCGCCATCTCTGCCATGCATTGCCATCGTACTGAACGCGTTCATCATAGAGATAAGTGTCTTTGGCATTGCGTATACAGTTAACGTATCAATGGTGTTGATCTCTACATATCCTTTATAATAATATCGCTTTTCATGCGAATATACAGTACACGCTTTTTTTCTATTTCCGCCAAGTACAGACGACACATGTGATGGCGGTGCAAAAATGTGGGTTTGTTTTGCCGGTGTATGGATAACAAAATCTCGGTATACGAAAAATGTGTTTATGAAGTGCAGGGTGATTTAAGAGAAGATCGACCAAAGGGTGGCTGGTGGACATTTTTAGATCAACAGATGTTTTACATGCAATTGTCTAGTGTCTGGTATAAATAAATACAAACTTAGTTTTGACCAGAAAAAAAAATTGGGGACAGGAAAAATTGTAATGCGTAAAGAGGTGGACAGTTGCATTAACGCACACTGATGGAGGGGGCATGCTTGAAAATAAATAACTAAAAAGGTAAAATTCGCAAAATTCTAATACTTTTTAAAATCAAACTATAAATTTACCTTGCTTGTATTATATAGTAATTATATTTATTTCTGTTGTATTTAGTTTTCTAAAAATTGCCAAACATAACTCCTCGAACAACAATTGGCAAAATTTGGAGGCCTGTACCTCATGAAATAATTTAATCATTATCATATACTTTCCAGATAGTATTCTACTTATATATGGCTATTAAATAAAAATATCAGTTATCTAAGTGATAAGAAAGTCGAGATATATTTAGGCAGACATAAAAAAAAGACAAACAAATTCCGATGCGAATAAAAAAACAAAACATCAGCAACTACAACAACACTTTCGATTCTTTTTAAACTTGGGTACCCTGTTATACTCTATTTCGGCATTCGTTCCTATTAAAAACATGTTGCATTACTTGATTTAGAAAGATGAAACAACTACCCAAAGTAGGGTCCTTTTTGAAAGCCTACACTTAGCAGTGCCCTGTACGAGAAGTGACTCTGAGTTCCAGTTTCATGAAACTAACACACATCTTTTATATATTTTTATTCAGATGAGGCCATTGATCACTATAGCAATCGTTCACACAGTAAAGTGGGGAGAAATTACTGTGTACCAAGAGCTATCATATTACGCACTAGTGATCCGAGAAAAGGTCTTGCTGCCAACGGCCACTGGGAACTTCGTTTACTTTATTTTCGTACGACACTATATGCTCGTCTCTCTTTCAATTTATCTCCATCTCTCTCTCTCTCTCACTCTCTTATATATATCCCTGAGTTATATCTAGAATAAAGACATATTCAAGCATTCCCTTTCTGCGCGATAGTGTTTCGTGGCTAGCAACAATAATTTCCTCGCGAAGATCACGGTTATGGCGCAAGAGTTGACAGAAACAGACAAAACTCGTCGCTAGTTCTGGCAAAACGGCCGATACAACCTTTTTTCGGATTTCCCCGCTCGCTGTCAAGAATGGGGGGTTTGCTTTAACTAGAAAAAATATGGCCGCCATTGCCTGTTTACTGAGCAGTCGTTCCTGTCGCCATCTTACTCGCAGGCGTCACGGGCGATTATATGAGGCACAAAGAGGCACACCGACAGACAACAGAACCCCAAATCGTTGAGCCCCGCCTAAATACAATAGAGCGTAAACAATGTTGCCATGTTAACCTAGGAATGGTTAACGTGGCGACGGTGTTTACGCTCTAGATAAGGAAAAGCATGGCGTGTGATATGAGCCGGATCCTTATACGAGGTCCAAGGTGAGCCCTGAGAACGTGTCTGCTACCCTAGTTATAATGTTCGCGCCAAGGTCCCAACCAGAAGGACGTGATCTCTGTCATGATCAATGGGAAGAAAACGTTCGCGCCAAACTGCTTTCTAACACGCTCAATCTGAGAGGTCTTTCGTCTATACAAAGAAAAGCATCCTGATTTCGGCGTTAGGCTAACGAAATTTTATTCCTTGCGCCCTAGATAAGTCAAATGTATTCCACACCAGGAAGTGTGCGTTTGTGTGCTCTGCGCCAATTATTACCTTTGTATTGCAGCTGTAGAGAACCCTACAGGCTCAACATTGAACACTGGTGAAATGAACTCAACATTTCTGTGCGACCCACTAACAAGTTTGTGTCTTTAAGGAGACTGTGATCACTGCCCAAAAGGCCAGTCTCTTACACTCGAGGAACTTCATATCGCAGAGGATGAAGAGATTGTGCTTACAACATGGAAATCCGGCGACCTTCCGAATAAAACATTGGATCCTGGGACATTCCTAAAAGCCGTTCAAGTAACGGTTGAAAGTTGGATATTCGACAACCATATCCGACAAACGCAAGATAAACTGATCTACGATGAAAAGCAGTGCACGCAACGCGAGAGCGTTGTCTTTCATCTTGACTTTGCTGAAAACTGAACCATTGTGCTTCCTGAAAAAGTTCAAGCATACCACTGGGGAAAAAAACGTTAGGATATTTACACGTGTAGTAACGACAAGAAAATTTACAAACACCTTTGCTATCATCACTGAGGACCTGTGTGACGACGCCGCTCACACGTGCTTGGCTCTAGAAAAGTGAAGGAGTGGGTTGAAGACAACTTTGCGGTATGCTCGCACGTGACGTACTTAAGTGACGGGGCCGCCAGTCATTTTAAGAATCGCTACCAGCTTCACCAGTTTGCAGAGAATGATTGCCCACAAGCCCAGTGGTTATTTTCTGCATCTGGACATGGGAAAATGCACGCGACGGAGTTGGCGGACTCGTGAAACGCCAGGCCACGCTGAACAACCTAAAAGAACGTTCAATAAACGCGATTCAGACGGCCAGGACAATGATAAACGGTCTGTCCGAGAAACTGGGAGCATTTTGTGTATCTGGACGAATATAAAATTGTTCGGTATCGTCAAAAAGAAAAAAAAAAGGAAAGAAGAGTGGCTGACGGTGCGCGCCTTTCCTGGCATTCAGTTTTGGCACGTGTGGCGGCTGTGCAAGTCATCAACGGAAGGAACCTGTGACATAAATATAGCACGGAGAGTCGGATCTGGTTAGAAGAAACTTTATTAAATGGGTACATCGAGGAAAGCCTTAGCGTAAAGTGCCGAATTCGATTTCCCAAGGATTACTCATTTTGAATGCAGGGGCATCTTATTTATCACACTTTTCTTCGCGGGGTATTTAACTTACTGTTTTACTTGATGACAGCTTATAATATTTATCTGATCATTATATGAGAATCATGACACGTTATCTTCGCGCAGGATAAAATATCTCGGCTTGCCACGATCCATTCGTACACCGAGAGCATCGAAGCTCTTACAGTCGGGCGCGGTGGCACCCCTCACCTGAAATGGTTTGTCCCCAGAAATACATAGCTAACCTAAACAATTTTAGTATTCTACCTTCATTTTTGTGTGTGGAAGTGAAGTTATTTCTTTTATTCTAAATATGAAATATACCGGGAGCAAAACTTCACCCTGCATCATCTTTTCTCGAATCACTAGTCTCTAATAGGATACCTCTTCGTAGGCATCATATAAAATTCTGTATATAGTCTCCCCTCACTTTTGCTGTGTGACCAATTGCTCTAGTTGTCAGTAATCTCATTTGAATAAAAATATATGAAAGAAATGTGTTAGTTTCCTAAAACTGGAACTCAGAGTCACTTCTCGTGTAGGGCACTAAGTGTAGGCTTTTAAAAAGGACCCGAATTTTGGGAGCTATGTCTTCTTTCTCAATACAATAATGCAACATGTTTTTAATGGAAATGAATTCCCAAATAGAGTATGACAGGGTACCCAAATTAGAAACAATCGAAGGTAATGTTTTTTTTATTCGCATCGGAATTTTTTGTTGTTAGATCTTTTTCTCTATGTTTACCTGACTATATCACGGCTATCGTATCAGTTAGATGCCTAATATATATTTTAAATAAGGTCCATAAATAAGTAGAATACTGTCTGAAAAGTATATGATGGTGATTAAAATATTTCATGAGATACTGGCCTCCGAATTTTGCCATTTGTCGTTCGAGTAAGCATGTTTGGCAATGTTTAGAAAAAGAAGCATCATTTAAATAAATATTATTACTATATATTACAAGTAAGCTGTACTCATAGTTTTTACTAAAAAGTATTAGAATTCTGCAAATTTTGTCGTTATAGTTATTCCCTTTCAAACATGCCCCCTCCATCAGTGCGCGTTAATGCAACTGTCCACCTCTTTATGCCTTACTACTTTTTCCTGTCCACCAATTTTTTCTGGTAAAGACTAAGTGTGGATTCGTTTATACCAGACACTAGATAATGCCATGTAAAAACATAAGTTGATTTAAAAATGTTGACCAGCCACCCTTTGGTCGATCTTATCTGAAATCACTCAGCTTCTCGCTCCGATTTCGGATCGGCTCAGCAAGAATAAGAACTTCGAGAAACTATTAAGTTCATGGACTAGGATGGCAAGATACCCAGAGCTTGGTGCTACTTTCACAGGAACCAGCGACTTTAGGTTACCATAGTAACTGGTAGCTCCAGAAACGCCATGTATGTCGAGTCCCCATCATCTCATTTTCCTTCCACAGTTAATTAGATTGTGGCGTTAGTCCACAATAACGATGAAAAACACACCATGAATCAAGTGGCATTAAGATTAAACAGAAAATCCCCACTTTTCTTAAGAAGTGGAGCCGGCAAGAGGTGCAGTACATTCGTGTAAGAACGTGTCGGGTTTCTGGAAGTGTTTCATCCGGCTGTCTGTTTTTAAAGGGACACTGACAGGGTATTTATGCTCGTTGAGGTTTTTAGTTGTGCGTGACATATGAGAGCACAACTAGCCAGGACAGAATTTGCGGCTTGAAATTCTGTTTCTTTCCGCCCCAAAACCGCCGATAGAGAAGTGTCCGGTTTGAGTCGCGCTCACTCTCTTTTCCGTGGTCACGGGGCGTTTTCTACGGGTTCGACGCGACCACCAAATTTAATCAAAGTCGTGGGTCATTGAAGGCACACAGTCAATACTAAAATAGAAAAGAAATATGAAACCCATTTTTGTGGCTCCCATAATCTGCAAATACGTTGATTGAAAAAAAAAAAGGTTGCACAGACAACCGGAAGCATTCTGTGCGTTCACTGCATAATTCTCAACATGGCGTCGTTTCGCGTATCGTGGGACTCACGTATGACAGCGGACAATGGGCGTGGGACTTCTACTTCAGAACTGTCGTTCACGGTACCGGCGAATTCTGGCTTCCTTAGAAAGAGAAATTTTGGACCGTTCAAAAGAATTGATATTCATCCCGTACGACACGCCCGACCAGCAAGCCGATCGCACGAAGACGTCGCCGAGCCGTCGTCCCTTCTCGTGGCTGAAGACATCGCTCGCTCAAACGTGAAGCACGAAGTGCGTACTTCGAGCTGAATACGCACGCGTACGGTTCCTTTACTAGGTGCGAATGTGGCCAATGCGTGGTGCTGCCCGACTTCAAGCCGGGAGTGCATGTACTGGAGGGAAGTCGGCAGCAAACTTTCCGACATACAGTCGACCGGCTGCATTACTACGTACGAAAGAGTTCCTTCATAGCTCAGTGGAAAGACGTCCGCTTCACACGCAGCGGGGACGAGTTCAATCCCTGGAGCACGGAGCATTTGTTTTTTGCGATGTTTACGCTTTATTTTGTTGCAATTATCACTGAAAAAAACAACAACAACAATCGTTGTGGACGATACGTCGCTGAATTAAATAGTATGGAATTCCAGTTTTGACACCTCTGCCGCACAACGCCACTTTCAGATGCAGGACATGTGAGTTAGCTATTCACTTAACATCTTGGGAGTATTCTTTTCGGAGCCGATCACGGGAATTCACCACGGGCACTGACTACTAATTGCCAACACATAAATGTACAAAACAACTCATCTTGAAGTATAGAACTGCGAGCGGAACAAATATAACTACAAAGGAACCGCACGGCGAACAGGTACCGCAACGCAATTTCTCTGCTGCACGCAAAAAAAAAACAAAAAAACAATTGCACGGTTGGGTGTAGCCACGTGACTTCCGCCACTCACTCTCTCCTCTCCACTTCTCCTTGCGGTGCAGGGGTTTCGGTTTCGGTTTCGAGCAGTTGCGTTTTTTGGCTTTATTAAAAAAATACGTGACTGTAGCAAAATATTAATTGGGTAGTATTCCGACACTATAATAAATCGCCTGCAAAAAATGAAAAAAAGAAAAAAGCTTTGGGGGTGCCAGTGTCTTTTTAAGGTAGCAATTTGGACCAGTTGGTTCATGATCACCTAAAGAAGCGCTCTTGTTTGCCTACTTTCTCGTCCTTGTATATTTTGCGCTTCGTTAGCTGATTGTTTTTATGTCTATATTTTCCGTCTCTGGTTAACTTGCTGTTTTGTGCAGGAGTAAATTTTCAGTTGCCAGTCAGGGTTGTGCTTGTGTGCTCCTTAATCTAGCCTTCAGTTTTTTTTTTCGGACTTCTTTTTTTTTTTACACACTTGAAGAAGGAAAAACTCTGTCCTATATATCGTGGGTGTATGTTTCTAATGTGATTCAATTTTTTTTAGCGTCTTAAGCTTTGCTAAAGAAGCTAGCCCGACTCTACGATTTCTTTTTCTTCTTCTTCTTAATATTATTATAAATAAAAGTTTATTATTATGTTTCTTAAGGATTCAGAACCTTATCAGCGCCATATAATTCGCTGCGCTTCCGTGATTTCGGAGTGATCATCTTTCCTCTGAGCGTCGTGAAAACATATATGCGGATGTTGTCATCATAGAAGAAGAGTCTATATTTGAGTAGATACAGAAATGCTTTTTCTTTCTTCGTTTCAGGGAGAAATGCCCATCGACCAGTACGGCAATGTGTCCACGCCTGCAAGCGGGCCGTGGATTGTCTTCCATAGGTTATGAACACAAATTGGCGCAATGCTAAATAAATTATTATTTTGTGATTGTTCAACAAAAACACAAATACATGTCAGAAGTAAACTTCAGCGTTCGGATTTAAGTACTGGGTATGCATGTCACGTGTGTGTAGTGCGCAAACAAAATGTGTCACCTGGGATCGAAGCTAAGCCAAGTGCTTGCGGCTTGGATTCTTGCTTGGACTTGATCTCCTACCTCCTGCAAAACATATTTTGCAAAACTTCACGTGTCTGTGTGGCGCAACTTCGACAGGACGCATCATTCAACTGGAGAATTAATGTTGCATTAGATTTACTGTTGCTGTATTTTACGGGATCTATAGGAGGAAATGTGCACGGCTCTTTGCAAATCTAGAAAAGGTAACACCAGCCTGATCTAACGACTAAACATATCTTAAAAACAACTACAGCTTGAGTATGCTCACATCGACCGGGGAGCACAAAACATGTTCAGCACAAACTAGCATCTCGCAGAATCGCACTGCAGAAACCGACACCACGTGACTTAATATAACTTGACTGGTTCACGCGACATGCATTTTCCCGCTAGATCTAGCGGGAAAATTGACGTGACCTGTCATAACTTTTACTACTAAATTTAGAGGAAATACGGTCGCCACGGGACTTCAAGTTACTTGAACTGGTCACGTGACGTTAATTTCCTCGCTAAATTGTGCGGGGAATACTGGGGAGTTGTAGTAGACCGTTTCTGCAGCCCGCTAAGCACCCGGATAGCGCTCTGTAATCCGCCACAAGACCTTAAACTATGCAGACAAGGCTGGCGGCGCGCATGCGCAGCTGCGGCGTTTTCTTCATGGATACCGTAGCGGAGGAGAAAAACGGTCTACTACAATTACCTATTGACGCCACTTGACAATCCGTTGTCCGCTAAATTTAGTCGCAAAATGTGACGTGACGGTTTCATCGATGGTTCTTCGTGGCGGGTTTCTCACAAAGTTCGGCTAATTGAACACAATTTATGTTAAAAACAACGAGACGGGTCAAGCAAAAAAAGAAAAAGTGGCAAATTGCTGGGCACGCGTGAAACGTTGTTTCACGCGTGAAGCGTTCTAGCATCACAAATGTCTAGCGATACTCCGGGTTTCCAGGGCGCTCTTCATCAGATAGTTTACCGCGTACTATGTGAACACTTGGACATTGTTCCTAGAATGAAGCAATACTGCCGCTAATCAGGCTGATAAACCTGGCGATCTTCCGGAACCTTCCATACTCTTCTCCTTCTGTGCGCCCAAGTAGCCGAGCTCTTCCTCGCCGACCTCACTTCTCCTTGACTGACTTGACAGAGTTCTCCGTGTCCTCTTTTGTTATCGCTGACGCTTCGAGTACTTTCCTTGTCACCGTTCTTCGGCCTCTCCCAAAAATCTTATCTTGGCAGGTACTTGTGGGTGCCCCCGTCGTTGAACATAAGTACACTAAATTAGTTTTTTTTAATGCATATACACGAGTTGCTGACTGAAACGGTTTTCCGTGTCCTTTTTGTTATCGCTGGCGCTTCAAGAGCTTTCTTTGCCACTTTTTCACGGCTTTCCCTGGGATCTTATCTTCGGAGGTTAGCTGACAAAGGGCACAGCCCACAATTTACATTTCTCCCTTCGTTGTACACAGACACAGGCCACGCTCGAGAATTCTTTTCACTGACACTCTGCGCTGCCCGACCGATGCAAACCACGTCGCATGGCAACGAGATTTTGACACAACAACATGGCACTCCGTACCTTCCTCTATCCTTGCGGATAATCGACCTAGTCAATTGCTAGTTAAAAAAATGGAGGGCTATTCCGAACCAACAACACATAGAAGACTAGACGCGCCTTTTTCACCTCTAACGTCATCAGTATAATGAATCCACGAAGCACCGGCGAGCTCGTGTGGGCGTCGGCGTTGGTGAGTTTCGGATCGTCTTACAACGAGCGTGATACCTGCACGCGGCAAAGCCAAGACGGACTGTTTGATCACTTTGCAGTGCGCTGTCTTAGAGCCGGACTTGGAAAATAATCTTTTACAAGTAACGGATAACTTGTAGTCCGTTACTTTTTCAAGTGATTATTTAATAGACCGATCTCACCATCCTGTTTACCCACGCCACCGCTGCCGCAATGCATCCAGAGAACTTTAGTCTTTCTGCACGTTTGACAACGCCGGTTGAGCTCTGCGCGTGTGGAGCACGAGACTTCACAAGCCTTCGCATGCACAGCCGTCTGCCTCCTGTGAAGTAAAGTTAAGGCGGCGTCACGTAATCGCCGAAGGCCCTTGGTGAGATCGGTCTATTGCCAATTTACCTTTTTCGGCGGTAATGTGTATTTTATTGGCTGACTACATTCATTGGTCGTTACTTGAAAAAAAAAACTAATATAATACAGAAACTTGACCAACATGAGCCTAAAAATAACAAGTTCAAAATAACAGAAAACGTCGTAAAGAAAAACATACCCGAAAGAAAGCACAATTTTTTTTTGGGGTGACCGGTCATTAGATTTATTAGAAAAACGTGCAAGCATTATACAAATATCCGAGAAACAAAGATCGAGGAGAGAACGCCGAGTTGTCGCTTTCTTTTGATCTCCTGGCAGAGGTAGACGCTGCTACTGAGCATGCGCACCGCGAGCTTCGTCTGCAGAATTCTAAGGATCCTTTCCGCTCACCGTAAGCTAGCGGAATGGCTGGTGTGGTTGCAGCTTTGGGTACCTTATCAGCTTACAGGTGAACGGAGCGCCCATGCATTCTTTTTCTTAAATACAGTGTTTTATTTCTACAAAGACTACCGTAATGTGGGGGTTTGAGAAATGGAAAGTAGTGTCGAAGAACATTTTTGAAGACATCAAAATTGTTTCTATTGTTTTCTTGACAAGTGTACGGGAAAAGTAACGCGAAAGTAATTTGTCCGTAACGAGTATAGTCATCCTTTTCTTTTCAGCGGAAGTAATATGTAACGTTAATCCATTACATTTCGGTCTCGGTAATTTGTAATATTAATCCATTAGAATTTTCGAGTAACGGGCACGAAGTGTCCTTCGAGCTAAAGCGTGTTGGCCGCTCGGGGTTGGTCAGGGGCCCAATGACAATGACGTCATGCGCAGGCCTTGTCTTCTAGGTGGTACTGGGTGGGCAGCGAGCATCTTATGATCCCTCCGCAGCCAAGAAGTGAGAGCGCGTGCTCTGCGCTTGGTTGGTTTAGTCAGTGATAGGTTAACGCCTGCACTGAAACAGAATGAGCTCTGTGGCGTTCAAATTTTTCTTTTCGTCTGCTTGGTTGGCGTTTTCGCCTCAGAGCGTAGAGCGTTGGAAAAATGAAGCGGAGGGAAGGTGGCCAAGGTCAGCTTCGGAGTGCAGTCGAAGGCTGGCGTCTGTCGAGTATTTGTTCAGCAGTGATACACCTCGCTGCCTTGTGCACTTAAAAGAAAGGCCGTTCTAAGGGTTGTGACCGCGAAATCATTTGCCCGATAAGCTAGGTCGAGTGAGCTCTGATATGCTTCGCGGTATACATCTCCCAGCCAGTCATGAAAATAAGGAACTATATTCAAGTACTGTTTCGAAAAGAAAGTGATGTTAACATCCAGAATCTCACGCATGATTGCGATGGGTCATTCACGACAGGACAACGCGGTGAAGCATTAACTTAGGATAATATAGGAAGGTGATTTACCTCTCACTGGATACAGAGCTCATTCAGGTAGCGCGGAAGAAAAAATGCCTCACTTGGCGCAAGCTTGGCAATCCTGGGGCCTAACTTGTCCCTAATGTGGTCTTGCTCCTAGGCTTTGGTTTGTACCACAGTGGTTTTCTTTGGAATGTCTATAATATTTATCTCTCTCGCCACTTAATCGCCGAAGTGCGAGACTCTAGCCAAAGATACCATGTAAGAACCCCTTGAATTCTTAACAGCATCGTTTGACTCCAGTTTTCAGCCAAAGGGAGTCCAAAGCAGTTTAGACTCACTTAATGCACTGGAGTCATATGAGTATGCTTGAATGCCTGGAGTCAACTGACCCCCTGCGGCCCAGGGGGGTCACATGTACCCTCTAAAATTGGTGGAGTCACAGTGCCGGAGTCTTGCCACTGGAGTCAAATGAGCACATTTGCATCTGAAGGAGTCAAAAGCAGTTTGGATTCCCTCAGCACACTGGAGTCAAATGAGTCTATTTAAATACTTGGAGTCAAATGACCCCTCGTCGCTCAAGAAGGGTTATTGGACCCCATAAGTTTAGTAGAGTCAGCTTGACTGAGTCTTACCACGAGAGACAAATGATCACCATCGTATCCCAAGCAACACACAAAAAAAATCTGTTTAACAGCGTGTTTATTTGATTGCACTTTTTAGTTGTTGCCGGATGCCACATCTCTCCACAGTAACGTACGTGCAAAATTTTCATAACGACAATCCCGAGACTGCTGACAATTGGGCGAGGCTGGCATTATTCACATATACAGGGTGTTTTTTTTTTCTTAAGTTGTACAGCTTTGTTTAAAAAAAGGCGTGAGAGCTACACTTATGCGGTTTGTGCAGGTGAGTTATGCGGCCAGAGAGACGTTATGTGGGTTGCTAATCTTTGCGATAAGTCGGCTAATTAATTAAAAATCGTTCATTAACTTTTATAGTAGTGAAAATAGACATATGGTTCCAATTAGAAACTTACTGAGCTTCATCAAAAACCACTAAATTAACTCTTTTTAGAACGTCTTGAAGCTCGTGAGAAACTCGGGGCGCACCAAAGTTACCACTCGTGCAGCAGGCGCAAAGCTGGCAGTGGCGGAACGGGATGATAATCTAATCATCCGCGTTTTGCCACTGCTAGCTTTGCGCCTGCTGCACGAGTAGTAACTTTGGTGCGCCCTCGAGTTTCCCACGAGCTTCAAGATGTTCTAAAAAGAGTTAATTTAGTGGTTTTTGATGAAGCTCAGTAAGTTTCTAATTGGAACCATATGTCTATTTTCACTCATATAAAAGTTAATTAACAAATTTGACGCAATTAGGCGACTGATCGTTACGATTAGCCCCCTATAATATGTCCCCCTGGTCGTATACCTCAACTGCACAAATCGCATAAGTGTGACTTTCACGGCTTTTTAAAATGATCTGAAAAGCGTAAAAAAAAACACTAAAAAAACCTGTAGAGTTAAATGTGGATACGTTCAGCTCACGTATGCATCACACACTTTGCGAGTCTCAAGAGACCGTTTTCAGATTCTCGCTTCAAAGCACGCATGACGGTGGCTTTAGCTATCTGTTATTGATACCGTGGCTAAAAAAAAAAAAAAAAGAAAGATCAGCTAATTTTTCGATAGTTGCCGCGTTTGACGAAAAACAAGATCGCTATTGGGAGGCCAACTTTTCGTTCGGCAACTCTTTCTTCTTTTTTTTTTTTTTTCAGTAAGCTCCTACTCTTTCTGGGTCCACTTGCACGTGATTTCGAAATATGGCGGAAATATGGAGACGGGGGCACGCTTTACAGCGCGCCGAGTCGTGTTCCACTTTTAGCAGATGATATTCTGAAAGTTTCGATTACACTTCCATCGGCGTTGCGCGCAACTGTACGGTTTTCGAAGTGCGAAGTCTTGTTTGGTACACATCTGGTTGAGACGTTGTGTTGTGTTGTGTTCGTCCCCTTCTGTGTTCCTGAGTCTCGGGTTTTTATTAACATGATTCACCATCAGCTCGCTTGTTTTTTTAAGAATTGTTGCACTAACTAAGAAACATTTTAGATTCCCTCGCGGCAAAGGCAGCCTTCCAACGCGCACCGAAAGACGAGGCGGTCAGAAGACATTTCAAAGTGCTCCAAGCAGCGTCACCCATGTTTTCTTTTATCGAAGTGGCGATCTGAGCCTGGCCTCAAAAGCCTGTGCAGTAACAATACAAGCCCGACAATTACGGGCGCCCAAAACACCCGCATCTGGTTGTGTTCGGCACGGCCGTCTATCCCTCTTTCTCCCCCGGGTACCCGGGAGGTCCCTCTTTGCGAATGCGGGTCCGCGTTCGTCGAGCGGTTTCCACAAAGGCCACTGTTTCGTGACATCGAGAAGATACAAAGGTCCTTGCCGACAGTGCCGCAAACAAGCGAGGAGGCGACACAAAGACGGGAGTGCTGGCTTTTTCTGCCGGAGGCGCGCGCTCATTTTGCACCAAAACGAGTGACCCTTCCCTGAGTTCCCTCACACGCTGCACTGGCGGTGTGGTAGCAGTACTGGTGTCCTCGCATTTGATTACTTTGAACTAAGAATGGCAGCCAAGAAGTGCATAACCTGCCTCGTTTATCGCGGCTTATCCACCAAAAATCTCTCGGTGTCTGGGGACTTCAGAGTCAAGGATCTGAGCAGTGAGCACGGCGCTCCAAGTTCATCCGGAATTCGGTGACATTGGGGACGACGTGATTCTACAAGTGAGTAGCCGAACTGCCTACTTTTCCTACACTATGGTTTCACCGCATGAATGTGCAGATGTTATGGCTTATGATTTATTTCCTTTATTCTCTTTTTTAGCTCGGTGCATATTATAGGAGAGTGGTTGAACGAAAATTTTCTTGCTCGTATCGTTACTTTTGCGTTGTCGGTCGTCGGCTTTTGAGCAAACGGCGGTGCAATATGATATATACATTTGTTAAGAAATAATTTGGAAGTATCCGATCGTAAACCTTTGGTATGTCGGACGCTTTCCAGATATTTAATTAAACGCACCGTTTTATCGAACGACGTTTTACAGAAAAATTACCGTTTCGAAACTTTTATATTGCTATTTCCTTTATTAGGAATCTTTGCGCCTTCTCAAAAAGGTTACCTTCCTACACACAGGACTTTTGCGTGGTTATGATAACTCCTACAATGTATCGTCCGTTCCTTTTCTGTGTTTATGAAATTACACACACACCGACATAAAATGGCTCGAGCGCGTAGCTGTGAATCGTAATTGACATCTTCTTGCAGTCTCGCTGCTACATGGGCGCGTCTGCCATTTAATGCCATTTAACGTCATAAACATTTCTCCGTCGTGAAACGCGCGTACATGTACTTATCTGAGGTACACGGCGCTTACCTAATTGACGGTATTTTTTTTTCATACCAATGGCCAGGCCTAAAAATGGCCCTAATATTTCCTAATAATCAAGTAACAAACAAGATGTAGCCACGCGTCTTGTTGAAACGTCAACCCGCGCATGTGTACAGTCCGGATAGTTTACCCCCACAGGCCCTGAGCAGGGGAAAGGTAGACCTTGTGTCGTAGTTTTGGGGGTCTTCAAGAATTATCTTGATAAGGGTCACTTCAGTATCTTGAAACGCGCGTACATGTACTTAATCTGAGGTACATGGCGCTTACCTAATTGACGAAATCTTTTTCGTACCAATCAGCAGGCCTAAAAATAGCCCTAATATTTTCTAATATTCAAGTAACAAACAAATGTAGCCGAGCGTCTCGCTGAAATCGTCAACACACGCATATATACAGTCCGAATAGTTTACCCCGCAGGCCCTGAGCAGAAGAAAACGAGGTTTTATTGGTAGACCTCGTGTCGTATTTTGGGAGGTCTTAAAGAATTATCTTGACTAGGGTCACTTCAGTATCTTGAGAACAGTTCGCTCTTGAATGTGAGAATTGCTGACCTTTGTCGTACCCAATTCAGCTCAGGGATTTCCCCAGGAATTGAAATTAGGGGGTGTGTCTGAATTTTTAGCGGGGGGGGGGTGGGGGGGGCATTGAGAATAGAGGAGTCGTTGCGAATTAAGGGGTGCCTTCATAAAAACAACGGGGGGCTGTACACCCCCCCCCTTAGGGGGTGGTAGGGAAATCACTGATTCAGCTATATGCTTACGTAGCTAAAAGTGCGGCGTGTCGTCTATCTTGCTTTCCAGGCGTTTTTTTTTCTCTCTAGGGTAGCTCAGTGAAACTTGCGTGATTCAAGTATAGTAAAAATAGACAGGCGATTTTGGTACAGCCAGATATTTTAGTCTTATGCTCTACCCAAAATATTTTTTTTATAATTTTACTTTACACAAACGCGGTCCTTTTCTTGAAGCCTCGGTATTTACATTCTCGTTCAAAAGAGACTCCACGATTTTCTGCAGAACGCGATACAGTATGCAATAGTAGTGCACTGAGATTGAATAACGATGCCTCAATATCCCATTTCATCTTTGATTGGCTACCTTTTAAAGTGATAATGTTTCTACTGCTCAGTTGCAGCAGGCCAGACTCAAGTTTTTGTTTTTTTTTTACGTTGACTTCATGTAGCCAAAAAGAATATTACTTCACACTCTCGTGACGCATATCACCTAAACGTTTATAGGTGTTTACAAAACTGTGTTGATAATTTCTTTTTCAGATCATTACCCAGCTGCACTACTGATGAGCCTACTCTGCCATGGTCAAAAATCGAAACGAGAACAGCATATTCCAACTGGTGAGTGATAGTATAGCTAAGTTAGAGAACTATAAATTGCTTGGGAAGTATGAAGAAGCTGCAACAAGGCATGACTTTGTGTCTACTGCCACAAAAGCAACGCAAGATGCCTTTAGTGACACTCATTTGGCTGTTCCTCATGATGCCTTGTTTTGTTGATTTATGAAGGGTATCAGTGGCTCCTACAAATCACAAAACTGTTAGCGTGAACAAGAGACTGCTAGTTTTTTTCTCTATTTTTTACGTTTGTAAGGCTATTGTCAAAACTAATAGTGCTATGTGCAAAACTTAAATTTTAGCTTGTCTTTATTCTGGTAAACTTGGTGAGCACAAAATGTGCCTTGCGTTCATTGTGCCTTTTTTATGCATATGTTATCAGTTGTCTTGCGTGGTTAAGAAGTGCTGTGGTCTTTTCGGATGTGTTGCTATAACAATGCACACTCCACTGCCTGTTTTTTTTTTTTTTAACGACAAAGATAATTTAAAGTTGGTTACTTTGAGTGCTCTATGTGCTGCGTGTTGACCGGTGTTCAGCACGCACCTCTTGCAAACATCGATTTGCGTCTTTGTTTTATTTATTCTCAGTGTTTTATGGGCCATGCACTGGTTGAGGTTTGGCACGCGCTGCACTTGCCAATCTGCCTGTGCCGGAAGCGCGCGCCGATCGGCACTCATCAACCACATATGCCTGATATTGCTTTGGCATGCGTTTTGCGGTTTCACCTGCAATGACGCTCGATCTCTCGATCGCTCGCTCACTCAGACAGTTTTTTAACAACGCGCAACCCTATAACACATCCTGTGTTAAAAGGATCAATGTCATCCGTGACGTGCAGTACATTTAAGGAACTCCTTCTTCTGGACATGCATATAAAACTGTAACATTATTTAGCTCCGTACATTTTGGTGTTTCAGCATTGTTCTGACGACTTGCTTGTGATTCGTAATGCCACTGCAACCTGTTTTTCTGCAATTAAAAAAAAAGTTAAAATACTTTTTTTGTTTTTGTTATAGCTGCGATTTAGGACGATGAAGGTTTTACCGGTGGCTGTTTTCGGAGGTACATTTGGCCGTGGGCAAAATTTATTATATCTTTTCTTCAAGCGTACATAAAGAAGCTTCGATAATTTCTATTTCAGCGTCTAGAGTCTAGTCTATAATTCAAGCAATCCATCACCTCTTGTATCTCATGGCCTTTCCCGCACAAGGAACCACTTCCGGCTGTTAACTGTGTTTTGTGTCCTAATTCTATTTCAGTTAAAAGGTGCTTAGTTCCTTGTTACGTAAAAAATGCTATACTTTTCAGGACCCAGAGAAGATATCTGTGTGCCCGGACATCACGTACACTGTGGACCATCCTGCATCTTCTAGCTGCGCAAGAATGAAGTTTGAGAGCTTGACACCTCCATCTCTGGACATCTCAGAGGCCGTTGAGTTGGTGTGTTGTGCCCATTGGACATTCAACACAAAGGTTGTTTAGGTTGAAGCCATTCCTACCCTCAGTAACGGCAGAGAAAACTGCAATGGCATTTCGTGTTTAGCTTGACTTTCTTTTCCTCCTTCGTTCCTATTAAAAGGCGAAGGCAATGTGCGTTGCAAACTAGTTTGCTAGAGCTGACCTGAACTTCCACTTCTATTTTTGTTTTTTTCTTCTATCAAGTAACAGCAGTGTAGGAACTACTTTGATATTGCTGCGTTAAATTTGTTAGTTTATTGTTTTTCTTCGTGTCTAAGGAGATGGCGGTGTGCAGACTAGTTTGCTGTGTTTGTGTTAACACTGTTAGGTTTTTTTTTCCTTCACATATAAGGCGAAGTTTATGTATAAACTAGTTTGATATGTTGATGTTAACGCTGTTATTTTTTTTCTTTGGTATAACACTGTAAACTAGATTTGTAGCGTTCGCGTAAACTCTAATATTTTTTTATAAAAGGTTAGGGAATGTCTAGACTAGTTTACTTGTGTCCATGTTACTCTGTCAGTTTTTTTGTGTGTGTGCTTTAGTTTTTGCATGCTGCGGGTTTGCTTGTCAGGGCATCTTGAAAAGTTGACAAATAAATGGATGTTGATAAGAACCTTCTGGTGCAGTTCAGTGTTTTGTATTCTAACAGAAGAAAGACTGTTATAGCTAGGGGTGATGATTTGATTCCCGTTCGATTAATATACAATTCTTATCAAAATATAAGAAAATTCGCACGCGACTCTAAGGTGAAGGAGAAAAAAAGAGAGATCCAGTGATTTTCCCGGCAGGAGACACGTGAAAGTCAAAACAGAATACATCGACTCTTTTTCGAGGGTCACATGATTCTAGCAAAAAAAAGAATCCAATAATCCCTATAAGGGAGTCGTCTGACTCCATTGTATATTGGAATCGGGTGACTCTCATGAAGGGGTCGCGCGATTCTAGCAAAACCGGAGTCCTCTGATTCTATCTGAGAGAATCCACTGACTCTTGTGGGGGGTTCATATGATTCTAGCAAAAAGGAATCCAATGATTCCTATAAGGGGGTCATTTGACTCCATCAAATATTGGAATACGGTGACTCTCCTGGAGGGGTCGCGTGATTCTAGCGAAACCGGAGTCTCCTGATTCCACCCCAGAGAATCCACTGACTCTCGTGAGACGGAGTCACTTGACTCCAGGCAGTAAGAGAGTCCCCTGACGCCACTAGCTGATAGAGTCATCAGATTCCAGTGGAGAAAGAGTCCAATGACTCCACTGAGCGCTGGAGTCACTTGACGCTTTTAAAGGTGTCACCACAGGGACAAACCTGGACTCCCCTAAAGGGAGTCACTATGACTCTCCTCTTTTTTAGAGTGTAGGTTCCCCAGGATCGTGTCCGGTACCAACGAAATGTCGACACAAACCTACAAGAACCTCTGGACAGCTACCGCCATCTATAAGCGACGGCGGCAACCAGGCAACTAGTCTGGTTACTGCCGTCGCTCATAGATGGCGGCAACCTTTCCAGCTATCATAGAAGAATGGATAGTTGGGCGAGTTGGTGTGAATTTATCGTAGGACATAGCGCGAAAAACAGACGAGGACGCAAAAAAAAATACACGTGACAAGCGCAGCCGCGTCACGCTGCGCTCGTCACGAGTGTTTCTTCTTCGTCCTCGTCTGTTTTGCGCGCTGTTTCCTACGCTCTTATCAGTTTCGGTTTGGACTCACGATGCGTCGGCCGCGTGCCCTTTCTTCGGGGGAAGAAGACCGGGTGCGGAAGGAGCGGCGACGTACGCAGCAGCGTGAATGGGTCCGCAACCGCCGCGTGCGTCGAGCGCTTCAGATTCCCTTGCGAAAGAAGAACAGATCGCTCGCCTGGAAAGCCACCGCCGAGAACAGAAGCTACAGCTCCGCCGCTCTTCCTTCTTCACCAGAGTGGAAAGGCTGAAAGTTTTTAGACCTACAGCTTACTTTTACAGATGAACACGTGTGCTGGTTGTACAAAACATGTCCAAAAAAGCTTCTTGTCTTTTGATAGGGCTCATTCTAAGCTGGTAAAGCGAGGAATTGCTCTTACCTGCCTTCAGGCTGCTGTGACAAAAAGCTGCCATCACGCTTTGACGACTAGCTTTGAACTGCAGGTAGAACGCTTAGACAGGGCGGGCTACCCCGCCTGCCTGATTACCAGCGTGTGTGTGAAAACCTCCTACAAAAGGTCAAAGGTAACGGCAACACAGGGGACGGTAAGAGAGAAGAAGTTAAAAAATCAAGAGTTCCAAGTGATACCTTATTTACACAGGGTGTCGGATAACCTTAAAAAAATAGCAATTAAGTGCGATGTCAACGTTGTTTTCTCCGCTCCATGCAAGCTGGCAAAAATTTTGTCGTATGATGACTAGACAGAGACGTGTTTAGTGCTCGAAGATGCACGTCATTCAGTACACAGCTTGTGCCTCTAATGTTGTTTACGAGATTCCGCTAACGTACGGGCGCGTGTATATTGGACAGATTGAGACGGTGTTTTAACGAAAGGGCGCGTGAACATCGTCTAGCGGTTCGTAACAAAGCGGGGGACACCTTGCAGTACACTGCATGCGGTGCGGGTGTGATCCCCTGTTAGAATTAACACAATTTATTAAAATAGCAAATAACAAGACTGAGAGCGAAATATAGTTGAAGCGTATTTTATAACGTCCTCAGGTGACAGCTGCGTCAGCACGCCTTCGATTTTACTCAATGACAAGGAAGTTTCTTTTCTAGATGGTTTTTCTGTAGTCACGTTCAACTGATACGAATGTTTAAATCATTGTCATATGTTGTTTGTGTTTATGGGTTGCTTTTATCCGATGTGGTTGGCATGATCGAAAAGAGTGTTTACGAATGTGTGCTGGGTGGTGTGCCTCGATTAAATCAGTTGAAAGTTGGCGCCAGTCTGTGTTGTATGTGTCTCGTATTCGTCCGTGTTTTTTTTACAGCATTTTAGTCCTCTAGATCACGACTAATGTTCCGTCCATGGCACATGTTCGTATTTCCGCAGCTTCCAGTGAGATGAGCAACACCATGAGTCCCCCGGCAGCTTGCGCGGCCGCCGTCATGATTCACGCGCGTGCACGCCGCCCCGTCCTGATGGCGTCCGGCCGCCGGCGCTCGCGGGCGTCCATTGATGGCTCACTCGCTGTGCCCCAGCCTCCGACGCGGTATACGGATGATAACGACCAGTGCCGCTGCCTCACGGACGAGCGTGGCGAAGCGCGCTAATTGCTCGGCATGTTTTCTTTCGACGGGACCTGGCGGTTGAAGAGCGCGGCATGACGAAGCGTCGATGACCTTCTCGCGACTTCGTCACCGGAGCCAGATGGTCGTGAGTCAGCGCCTGGGCAAAAGGCACCGCGAGCAGAGAACGTCTTCGTTTACACCTCGCCCCACGTAGTTCATGCTTCCGCTAGGCGGGGAGATCAGAAAGCCAGCCATTGCACGTTATAGGGCTGTGCGAATACTACCGGGATCGATTGAAAAAATAAACCCGACTTTCCGGCCCGCATAAAGAAACTACACATTGCAGAATACAGAAACTCCGTGAGAATGTGACGCTGGGTGGTGATAAAATGCGAAAATTTGAGCAGAAACTTTCGTTCACAAGCTCAAGTTTGAGCACAAACTTTGTATCAGAAGATACAAAAGAAAACAAATGTCCATATGATCCGACGTCCACCTAAACCCAATATTCATCAAAACTAATTTTGAGATTGTGAGCGCCCGTATATTTTACTTCATTCAAAACCTGTCAGCAAAACAAACAAAAAAAGTTTTTTTCTATTGCCGAGTATTTTTTACAGAAACAAATGCTGCAGGCGCCCACAATCGCGAATTTCGGTTTGATAAATCTTACGCTGAAGGGGACGTCGGCTCATAGAGGCATTTTGTTCTCCTTCTGCATCTTTTGATTTGGGCAACGTCACGTGTTCACACTTTCGCCATTCATCACCACTACTAGCGTCACATTCACACGGAGGTTCAGCTTTCTTCGATACGTAGTTTCTCTATGCGGGCCCAAAACCGAGTTTCATTTTCTCGATCGATACCTGTACTTCGAGTAGAATAGCAGAGTCTCTGCAGAAGTAAATTTAAAGAGAAAGGACAGGGGGAAGGCGCCCCCCCCCCCTCCCCCCCCCGCCATTTCCGGCTTTCTTAGGATAACGACATTTTTATGAAAAGTCATTTTTTTTAAGAAATTCCTCGTTCTTCGTGAACTGACAATAACTAGCTCAACAATATGCTATATATGTGCATGTAGCCAAAGCAAGATATTGATATTCGGTCTTTTTTACGAAGGAGAAAGCTTTAGCCGCTCGGAAAATACGAAATGCATCGACGAAAGGTAACACGTTATGAGGCAATGGTCTCTAGATTCTCAAGAACTAAGCGCTGTCCAGAGTGCGCCAACAGAAAAATATTGCAAAGCTCGAGTTATTTTGATCAAGTTATAACGTCTAGAACAAGGAAGCCCTCATAAAATCATTCGGCTTTTTTGCGTTTGTCTCGCAATCAATTATCTTTTTCTTCTTCTAGTGCTTATGTTCTCTAATACTTATGTTCTTTAAACGTTTACAATCACCGTTTGGACTATGGAACTATGCACTGGCAATATAAATGTACGACGGAATCTATACCGCGGCGGATACAAAGCCAAAACGTCGCCCCTTGTTGTACTTAGCGTGGCAAAGGCGGTGGTAACACAGAATGTGATGTGTTAGTGTGGAGAAACAGTTTACATATGTAAAGATTGAATGGCGCGTAGCAGCCTTGTGTCGTGCAAGAATATAGCGAGTGAGCGCTCCGTGGATGCCTTACTTGGGGGTGCCATCTTTTGCGGTTGCAGTGGAAATGCAACTCTCTCAGGGAGCTACTGCCCGGACATGGGCGTTGGTATAAAGTTTCTCTCTCTCTCTCTCTCTCACACACAGACAGACAGGCAGACATATATATATATATATATATATATATATATATATATATATATATAGTATATATATATATAGAGAGAGAGAGAGAGAGAGAGAGAGAGAGCTTACTGGAGTGTGAGATGCATGCGGTGGACGGAACGTGCGGAAAACAGAACAGGTGGAACACGGCAGCATGCAGCGCAGTGGCGCCAGCTCGAAGCAAAAGAAAACCAAACACTCAACCCTCAACCCATTGCATTCAACCCATTCCATTCAACCCATTGCATTCAGCAGAGCGCCGTTGTATATCTGAACACCTGATGTTTTACCCAGCCGGTGTAACACGGAGGCACTCGAGGAAGGGTTTCGGCTGCCAGTCGGCCTGGCGACTTCCGTTGCTGGCACCGAACCGGAAATGGTCAAGTGCCAGCCATATTACGCAATCTGTGTTTAAAAAGTATCGGGGCACATATAGACGTTTGAAACCAGTTGCTCCAAGCTAGAATGAACAACTTTCTCATTATTGATTAACGTAGCTAAAACGTGAGATGACGGGAAAAGAAAGGACACACACTTACACACACAGAAACTCACATACTCGCTTTGTGTGTGTGTGTATCTCTTTTTTTTTCTTTTTGCCTTCGTCTTCCGTTATATTTTTTGCAATGTTTAATATTCTTAAGCTCACTTGCGTGTTTGCAGTTTTTTCGTTATTGGTAGTTCAAAATGTACTTTATTAAATTCATAAGCGCGCGCTTTTAGTATCACGTAATAAACAAATAAATATGGGATCGCTCACATTTACTTTGTAAATATATTATGCGCTACTTAGTGTATAAAGTACCCTGTGCAGAGATTTATCTTTCCCACTTCTTACCACCTTTTTATATCTATTGTTTTCTCGTTCGAGCACCGGCAATAGGCTACTCTTAGGTGGCAGCAATCGCGCAATTCATGACGGTTGTATCCCGACTTTACCCGTTACCCGTTATCTAATGAATGGTCTAATCGGTGACGTCGTGGCAGTGAAGGATTATAAAAGATGTTATCCCCACACTATCCAGCGCATGCGCTTCGCGCACAATACACGGCGTGCCCGTTCTTCTTGTCCCCCTATACAGTACCCTCCTGGCGGACACTTTGTAGTATTGCAGAATATCGTGATTCATGTGGTGCACCGAACCATGACTAAGGTTCAGTTCTTTAGTCATTTTATCGAGGGACACGGCGTTTTGTGTGTATAAACCGTTCAACTTTTGCTATTAAGTGCGGCGTCGTCCAAGTCTGAGCCTGGCTCTATGTTAATGGATTTACCTCAGTTGTGGAATTCTTCCAGAGGGAAGTATACCTTCCTCACACCCTCTAGTCCGTAAGGGGAGAGGGGGTACTGCTCGCGGAAGAATTGTCTATGGGCAGTTCCGTGACTGAGCTAACCTAGTAGCGTTGGCCTGGCCGGAGCGAGGTGCGTCAGTTGAAAACTTTTGCACCACTTGTACACCTGTCAGAGTGAGGCGTTTCAATACGTACGCCATCCTGCGATGAATGTCCGAAGGATTTTAGCCGTCTACACCCCGAAATCGCATTACTGAGCGCTGCTCCTCCCTGGTGCACGCTTTCAAGGGTGCGGCCATTTTGAGTGTGTTGTGGTCACGTGACCTCTTCCAGCAGGCCGCCGGGTCGGCTGTGCACAACTTACTTTAGCGGCGGGACAAACAACGTTTGAAGCACAGCCGTCTATTGCTGGATTTCAATTTTTCATATCTAAATTGTGATTACTTGTTGAATCTGCCAGTTTATCCCTCGTGAGGATCGAAGAAACCTCGAAACGCCTCTCTCTCTCCGTCTGTAGCCTTCGTGCGGCAATTTCGTTATAATCGATATCCCAAGTCGTGTTAGCGAAAGTGAACCAGAAGCTGTTGTAGCCAAGCAAATGTTGTATTTGGCTGTCCAAGACTTAAAGGGACCCTGAAGTCGATTCTGAGATCGTCCCTTTGTGAAGGCACCTCAATCTAGACGCTCTCAGCATTCCAACAAACCCGAAATCAAAATCGTGCGTAGCTTATTTCATCGTTAAATGCGTGGTCAAAAATCGCGACACGCCCTTTTCGGGAAGAATTTTCTTCCGAGTGAAGTGGTCATCGAAGGGCGCTTGTCGGAGAGTTGCAAGCGATGGCTTCGCCCGCAGAGAAAAAGAAGAGTCCTATCCAAATTAGTACCTATCAGACTCTCTCCGAAACGAGTTATGATGAGAACATGCGGAATCGGCGCGTATTGTAGGGCTTTCATTGGTGCACACAATGTAGTCCGCGAGAAAAAAGAGCCCGCATGTTTTTCTATTGCCCTGAGATGAATAGGCGGTTTTGTAATATAGGACTTGGTATATATGCGGGAACTAACACATTTTAAACAATATAGCATCAAAAACGACCCTTTTCAAAAATGACTTAAGTGCCTCTTTAAGAACAGTCGATGACAACTTGGAGTGAAGCTCAATATTCTAGACAACATGGCCTTCCCTGTCGTTTACATGTTAAGAACAGTAGGGCAAGCCCCTCCTACAAACCTCTCTGCTCGCCATTATTTGTGTTTCCTTTTCGCCTTTTCTCTATTGTTTGCTCCGATAAAGGTGGTTAAAGGCCTTGTAGGAAGACCCTGCCTTGATATTGTTATGGCGAATTTCGCTCGCAGATATGGAGCGCTCCAAAAGCGCCCCTTTGGAGGGAGCATCTTCCGCTGGCAGATCCGGCTCAAGTTGGTCATCTTCCACTCGTAGATTTGTGGCAGTGCCCGCCCCGTGGAGCGCCTCCAACCCCGCCGAACTTGATCCGTGGGATTTCAGGAAGCTTGGCGGAAGTTGACAGAAGCGCGCTACGTCATTTCCTTTAACTCGGCGGTGCGCATGCGCGGCGAGGTCGCCGGACCGGCCGGGCCGTCGAGTTGGATCTGTTCGGATGCGTCGGTTGTTTACGCGGGATTGTGACGGCTCGAACGCTTCTACCTCGCGTAGATCAGGGATGCAAAGCCGGGACTGTGGAGCGTGGTAAATCGTAAGCGCTGACATCTGTGATCGTGAGAGGAAGAACGAGAAAAAGAACGACAGAAAATCCGAAGGAGGCAGACGCAAGTTTTGGCCTGTTCATTTTGCCGCCACTGATTGTTTACCTTTTTACACTGCACGCCGCCGGCGTTTTCTCGTGCAATAAAGCAAGAACAGATTAGGCAAGGACCGTGCAAGTCATGGTTTGTTACCTCTCCGTGTTTATTAAATTCTTACCAGCAATCTGAACCCCACCGATGGCGATCGCTGTGCGTGAACCGCCGCTTCGAGGCGGCCGAAAGGTATGCGACGGTGGCAAACGCGGACGTCTTCCTCCTTATTTGTGAGACGGGCTCTACGGTACGGACATTTTCGCCCAGCCTGTGTCGCGTGTTATTTCTGCAGCTAAACAGTGACGACAGTTGTGACTGGTCGTCGGAAAGCTCAGTCGCCTAAGACGTTGGTCGGCTTGTCAAGTTTGAGCAGCGGTCATTTTGAAGGGCCGACCGTCTGGGGCAGGTCACTCCAAAATGCGGAGTCCACCTTCCGCTCGTCGATTTGGAGCGGGTACCGCAGAGCGTGATTTTTCCCACGTCGCGGATTTTGGAAAGCGCTCCGGATCTACCAGTGGAAGTCGCAATTAGCTTGCAACAGAATATATAATGCAAATACCCGAAACCACTTGGGCCAACCTCATTTACAAAAGCGCACTTTTCACCTCGTCAGTAAGAATTGTAACCATGTCGGAGGCATACTGAGCTTCGTGTGTATCGAATCGATCATTTCCGTTTCTGCCGCACAAAGTCCACACAAGGCTGGCGCGTTAAATTGCACGGGAAACCTGTTGCTCTGTTTCTTTTCTCAGCGGACGGAAGGCGGCAAAGTTTCAAGAGTGCGCTCGGTGAACGCACGGTCAGCGCACCCCCCGAAACTTGCCCGAGTCCAGGCAAGCGCGGCGTTTCCTGGAAAAGAGAAAGAATGGTGAACATCCTGTTCTGTCCCCGCAGCGGGCAGCGGCACATTAATCAAGGCTTCCGGACCGATGGCGCAGCCGCCGCGCTTTTTCTTCAGAAAACCTCCGCCCGGCCGGCGAAAAACTCAATGGGGCCCGCCCCCTTCGGGCCCCGCAGTGTCGTGCGCTCGTCGACGAACCCCTCATGCCCCCTTCGTGCAGAATGAAGAAAAAGAAGCCGTCGGCGCCGTCCAGACTCATTATCCGATGCCTTCTAGTCTCGGGCAGCAGCGGTGACTCGTCGTCGCCCACACCCGCCGCCAGGGGGCTTTTATTACGGCGCTGCGCACACATCTGGTGCCGTCGTGAAACAGTGTTCGAACAGTGCACATTCTTTGTTTTGTTTTTTTGTAATTGTTTTGCGGGGTCGGGAGATGTGCAACGTCGGAAGGGTCCCCCTCCGCTCAATTTAGTATACCGGAAATCCCCGAAATGCCCCGGCGGCTGCACCACCTCCAGGCGCCACCGTGACTCAGTCTCAAGGGGGGGGGGGGGGGGGGGGCAACGTTTTTGGTTGGGACAAGACACAGTCAGTGCCCAAAAATCTCCGATTATGACTTTTTCTTATTTTTTGTGTGTCATTTTCTTTGGGGCGTCGAGGTTGGAGGGTGGCTGGTGACGCCGACCAACTCCCTTTTTGAGGGGAAGCCCACCGGTTGGCCCCTGCCGCCCCGCCGCCAGTGTTTCGGGTCGGTCATTGGACCGATTTTCGGGGTAGGGTTGGTGGCAGGCGGGACCGCCCCCAACCAGCAGCTCCCGACTGGTCCAACGGAACGTGGCGGCGCGTCATATGGGAAGGCAACGGTCTCCCGTCGTTTCCCGTTTAAGCCATCGCCCTCGCCCTCCCCCCCTCCCTCCTCCCCGCGAGTCCCACGGCTCCTTTCCCCCTCCGGCCAACTTTTCGAGGAGGGGGGGGGGGCAATGGCGCTCCGGCTTCATCTGAGGTAGATCGTTGAACTTAAGTCGATAGCTCGCAGTAATCAGGATGCCTTACGTTAACGAGAATGCGTCATCCTCCGGTGAATCGTGATTGATGGTCTATCGGTCAGAGTGGGATCAGAGCAAATTACCACGAACGTAAAGCGCAACGAGCACATAGGCGAGAGAAGGTGTGCCCAAAAGTAACCAGAAAACGTGCTTGGAACACACGTATTCAGGATTGAAGTTTGATCACCTGTAGTCTCCTCCGAAGTGCCGTGATCGTATGAGCTCTACATTTTCCCAAACGTGTTTTCCACTGCTGAAAACAGTTTTGGAACTCTTCAACGAAAGTACTGTTCGTCGCCTCCGACAATTTATTTATTTGTTTTGCACTTCGTGTCCATCGGGGAGTCGCTCTATTTTCGCAATGTTCTTCATTTGTGAAAATAAAAAAAAAGTCGCAACTATACAAATTTTGAAGTAAAATTTAACAATGTCCCATGCAGTTGCAATGTGAATGATTGTGCCATTACTACAGCAAATATAAAAATTGCACGCTTGTGTACACAGACAAATCCGTAACCAAAATGGCCCCCTCTGTCTGTTTTCTTCAACGTGTGCGTGTTGTACCGCCTCCCTCACCGAACTTCCTCAACTACATCCGAGCTGCACGTCATTTTTTCTGCCCAAGATATGATTAGACAGGTCAGCAGATGCTCGAGGATGAGGTGCCTGTCCAAAGCTGCCCTTGACTCTTTGCAAGGCACAAACACACGCGGACCCAGAGCCACTTGTGTTTGTCGGATACCCGCGGAAACTTCAAACGCGACAGAGGTGAGCCACAATATCGTGCATCTGTGGGTGCTCGGGCACTATACGGTATACCTGGGAATGTCGCAGCTGACAAATCTGCTACGCTAGAGCATAAAAGCGGAACTTACGAAAGTTTCCAATTTCGTCGTGTGGTGGGCGTCTTATTATCAAATACCTCCGTGAGCGCTTATGCAGTGTTGCCTGTTTCAATGATACGCCACTACGCAATATTCTTGTCTCAACTCTCCGAGGGATAGAATTGTCGAGATCTACTGAGGCATTAATTCTTCCGCCGATGTGGCCAGGGACGGCAACTCCGCAAGCATCGACGTCAATCGCGCTATCTACAAAAGCAGCAGCGCGCGAATCGTTGACTAGTGGGCGCGGCTACCAGTCTATGAATATGACGCCCATACCATTTCTGTTCACTGTGCATATGAGTAGATATGAACTTCCTCGTTATATAACAACCGAGAACGATGAGCCGTTTGGCTCATCGTTCTGCTGTGCCACTGATATGTCTAAAGCGTGACCTGTTATTGTAATAAGAGTCAAAATGCAGGCGAGCTGGTGAACAATTATAATTAAGGAATAAAACCTTGATACAAGGTGTGTATGTCCATTTTTGTTTCCTCGTCTCAAGGTTTTATTTCTTAATTATGAGCTGTTATTGCTTCTATGTGGTGGCGTTGAGCGTAACCCTGGCCCATGACTAAAGTGCAGGCAGAGTCACTGGCTAAGATCAAATTTTTTGTTATCTAATTGCACGAAGGCCGGGCAGGTGTAGTGGATAAATCAAAAGAGATAACAGACGAACAAAAACGCACAAGTGACGGGTTATCTGTTCTATCAACACCTGTCGGTACTATTGAAACCAATCTTACAATTTGTAAGTCCAAAGTAAACTTGACGATGGAAATCGAAACAAAGGTTGAATCGGTTCTTTCCGAGAAAGCACTTCTGAAGCAGCGTAGCTACGATGGCGAGAGTCGTTCCCGTCGATATAACTTACTTTTTATTTTTACTTCGGAACGCTGCTAGGAAAACGTGGGCCGATTCAGAAAAAAATATAGTCCTCGACGTATGCAGTGAAAAGCTTGGCACACAGATCAACCCGATACTATCGAAAGGCTCATTGAATTGGCAGGTTGAAATCTACTAAAAACCGACCTGTTATTGTAAAAAACATATTTTTAACATAGAGAAGGTGAGCTAAGATTGTGCTACAAGGTATTAAACACCAATGTTTCGGTTAGCGAAGACTATTCAAAGAATGTACAATTCGACGGAAAGAAGCTCTTAAAATTTGCCCGGACCCAAGAAAGTCATTACAAACTTCTCGTTGATAAATTGCATATGGGGGAGAAACAGTTTCATTTGAATTATGAGACGCCAAATCTATGAAACCAGCCGAAACTAGTCAGACACTGCCATAATAAACCTGCGAAATAGAAGTTAAAGAAAGTCGCTATTAAACAACCGCTTCGTTCTCAATCATTTAAAAAAAAAACATTTCAGTTCTGTTTATGAATAAAAGAAGTATTCTTCGCAACCCCGATGACTTTGTCATCCGATATCGACGCGTCATCAAGCGATATTGTTATTTTAACTGAAACTCGGAGAAGGGGACAAGGGGGACGAAGAACAAACGCCAATATCTGTGTTTATCGTTATTCTTCTCCATCTCGCTGCACCTTTGCATTATTTGCATTAACACCATAACCTTAACAAATGCAGTACGTTCACCATTGTTTGTGTTAGTCTGGTGGCAGCTGGTAGAACCCGTTTGCTCTACTGACGTCTAACTCCTGGTTAGCGCAGTTGGTCGAGCGCTCCACTGGAAATGGAGAGGTCTCTTGTTCGATACGGATCATCACACAGCTAGTTTCTAACTAGGGAAACTAATTTATCCTTTCCATCTTATTCATTACGCCGAAAAATATCTCGTCTGTGTCCTTTCTATAAAATGTACCATCTCAGTACTTCACTGAAAGAGAAACTTATGTTATATCCAGCTTTAATTTCACCGCGCGTAGATAATCACTTAATTCCTCATTGCGTTACTTCAGCTTATCACAACTCATTCATCCCCAGGACATACTCTGAGTGGAACCTTCTTCCTGCACATCTAGTAAGCGTACCACCCTTTGATTATTTTAAAAATGCGGTGATTGATTACTTATGTTATTATTATAATCTCTTCGTTTGCGTTATACTGTAACTTCATAACTTGTTAACATTTTTTAATTCTTTTTGTATGTTTTTCGGTTCCTTGCTTATAGTGTGTGTATATTGCAGATTATGTACTATTTTTGTTTGTCCCACTCCCTTATGTGATGTCTTCTGACCTTTAGGGTACTGAAATAGCTAACTAACTAAATAAATAAATAAACTAACTAATTAATTAATAAATAAATAACATATATAAAAACCTCAAAGACTCCGGCTCTATGTCGCATTTACAAGGTTTCTATTCAAGCTATCTCAAGGACCGTCGCCAGAGTGCGCCTGTGGTCTCGTGGTCCAAAACGTGGAATTGAGTGTGGGCCTTTCTTTTTCTAGAACCGCCAACCTCCTGAGCAGTGGCTTCGAATACTTGACGACCGACCGTTCACAATTTCGGAAGTGTTGGGACCATGGGGCCGTCTTCGGCATTTCAGAAAAGAGCACTGCATGCTGTTCGCGACTTCGTCACGGAAATTTATATCGCACAGAACAAATATATCTGTGCGACTACAACTTTTTACGCAACTGAACAGGAATGTGTACAACCATGATGCATACGGTTGCGATTAAGTGCATTGTGAACGTGGTATATGTGCTACGTGGCGTAGAATTATAAACTAATATGAAGAGCCACTATCGCTCCGCTATAGTTTTGTTGTTGCGTTGTGCGCCTATGTAAAAACGTTTCTTTCGAAAAAAAAAAATGACTTTCGTATGACTGCAGATTTCTAGCCGTCTCGTCGGTCCGGCCACAACAGGCCTGTGCCGCCTCAGGAATGCGGCACAGACATGCTCCAGCGAGAACAATCGAGTGGTTGTTCAGCTATGAGTGCGGTACGCTGCCGGTACTTGTTCACTCCTTTCTGGAGCGTGTGTATCGTGACGTAGACTACGAGAGCTCAGAACAATGTTGGCGTTGTGCATGTTCCTCGAGAGAAACTAAACGCCGCTACTGCGTTAGGCGCTTAGAACGAATATAAAATACGTTTCGCGTTCCTGTCTGCAAAAAGTAGCCATGAATTTACTTCTTTACCAAGAAAATTTACGCGTTACAATGACACAGAAGTAACGCGTTACAGGTAACAAAATTACTTGTAATCCGTGTTTTCTTTTGTGATTTAGTAAATAATCCGAAACCTGGTTGGAAATGTAATTTGCAGCACGCAATTTATTTAAATTTTTGCGCGATGTATTACTAACAATTCTAGTCACCCAGAGCTTAGGAAAGGCAGAGCGTGCATCTTCTGATCGCTCAGGAGCCAATGAGATTTAAGCATTCAAGAGGGCAACCAATCACAAGGCGGGGACATCCTAAGACACGCCCTCCGTTTTTTGAGCTGTCAGTGACTCATCATAAATGTTTAGTCCAATAACCGGTATTTGTAGTCCAATAATTAATTTGTCGAGAGAATTTTTAAAGTACCACGAGGTTATACTGGAACCACATACATTTTTGGAACACAACTCCTTCAATTCGTAAAGCCCCAGTAATGCCGGAAGAGTACGTTTTAATGAAGGCAATTTCATTTCGCTCATTGCTTCGTTCGACATAAATTCAAATAAATGAGCCGATGGCAGGAGCTGAAGAGAAGACAGAAAGGAACGTTCACACATTTCTACCGGCGTCAGGTTGCCGGCAATATACTTACTACGTACTATTTACGTCATTTAAACGTGCGAGACATGCACAATTTACCTCGTGCTTTGGGTTCTACTTTTGACGCTTTATAGGTGTATCATATTTGAGGCATAAGAAGTAGAGTAAAAAATGGTCGCGGTTGTGTACTTTCAAATCCTGACATCCCAAAGGACCACAAGAGTCTCGCAATCGTTTAATTCTAGACCGTGAGTTCGACAGCGACGAGAATGATGGCCATAACGACCCGGTCTATTTTCGACCGATTAATCGCTTAAAAAATACTCGACGAATAATGCATTCATCGGGTAAACGGCAGCTTGATCGGGGAATGTATTAACAATCATTCGCTACGTTCGTGCTGCCAAGGGGAGATATTCAGAGAGCTTCCAAGACGCCTGCCTGCCCGCAGGCAAGCTGACCAGAGGCACGCTTGCATTCTTTTCTGCGAGCCAGAGCGAGGAAACGAGACAGCGCGGAGGGCCGTTCCAGTGTCCCTTTCACGGTCGGTGTAGGTCAGGGCGGTCGGGCGGACCGCGTGGAGACGGCCTCGCGGCTTTGACTTGGAAAGCACGACGACGGTGTGGAGCGCCGTCGCAGGAGGGTGAAGGAATAATGGCCCGTAAAACTGTCGCGCGGTGTTGCAGCGATAAAAGAAAGATCCTGCGTGTCGACCCATTCGCAATTTCCACCCCAAAAAAAATATCCTCGGTTTTCCTTTCTTTTTTGTCAATTGCTACGCTAATTTAGGAGCAAACAGGGGGAACTTTTTTTAATTTTTTGGTGAATATAATCTTAGCTCAATTATCATCAGAAACAAAAATAATTTCTCGTAGTCCTTTAGTGGGCTAAAGAAGCTCATATTATTGGCAATATACTGCGAGAAATGCGAGTAAGGATTTTTATACAAAGATTACCACATACGCCAGTTTCTTCATGGCGTTTTTAGGCATAATTTCTAGTGGCCTCCACCACCGCTGGTGCGATCTTTCCATTTGGCTTTCCTCACCTCAGGAAGTGTGGTGTGCAACCGATTCTTTTTTTCTTCGAGAAATTTCAGACAGGCGTTTACGCTTTTAAGTGCTTTGCGATCCTCGAAATACGATGTCCGCGTTTTTTCTCCCATTCAATTGAACGTATATGCAAAAAAGAAAAGAAATCAGAATAAACTACGTGCAAGTGCATTTGTTGTGTATAATTATGTTGTTCAATAAAGGTCGGTCGGATTCGGCCCCAGATCGATGTTTCTCAAACACCGGTTTCTGTCATATATTTTTTCAGATATTAGTACTCGCGAAAATATTGGCGTAGGAATAACCGGTGAGTGCTTAGTAGTGCATTTGATTTCCGTTGTTGGTTTTGATGAGGCAATAACTTCCGCCACTCAAAAGACACTTCACTCGCGTGACTGCATGAAGTAACGTCAGTGCAATCGAGCAAGCTTTCACTAAGCTGAATTTCAACACAACCTGGATGATCAAAATATCCTCAGGAGAGGTCGATGGCTGCCCGATGAACAATGATGCCCATAAAATTACGAGGTACGAAGTGATGAGACACAACGAAACACGGGTAGAAGTCAGGCAGACGTATAGTTAACCGTATATAGTCAACGTATAAAACTAAGTGGGAAGAGTCTAATCACTGAGGGACTAGCATGTAGTATTCAAAAACACATTTCTCCTTTTGACAGGGAGGGGCTCAGCACAGTGGCTGGGAGAAAGATGAACTTTCCTGGCGGGGAGTTGAGTCGCTTTTAAAACTGGACAAAACAAGAGTATATATAGACGTTTTCTGTTTCTTGTCGTTCTCAGTCACGTGGGAACCCACGTGACTGGATTTTTTTCGTCCCTTATATTAGACACGGAACGTGTCTAATATAAGGGACGAAAAAAATTCAACCTGGATAATGCGAGAAAATATAGGTGAGGCAAAACAAGAATGTCTGACAATCACGCATTTTTTATAAGCACCTTCCAGCGGCGTTGAGGGAACAAAGCCATGTTTTACTGCACTACCAGAAGTGACGACATTCGAGATGGCTTCGCCCTTGTGGAAAAGGTCTATACTCCGTTCCTGTCAAAGCTGCTGGCGCGAGCATGTGACTCGATCTCGTTGATTATCTCCCACGCGTTCTCGCGCAAACGAAACCATATATATGAAGCCACGCGCTCGCGCCAATAGCTTTTACAGCGTCGTATATTAATGAAACGGAGTACTGGCCTCGGGACCCAGACTGAATTTAGGGGTAAGCGTGCCGTTGTTTATCCACGGTTCTTTACGCGGCACGGAGTGATCCCTTTTTGTCCACAATGCGGGTGGAAACAAAACACCGACGCTAACGGCCCAGAGCACGGGCAAGGGCGCACAGCGGGAGCTCTTAGCAGACGATTCCAGCGCGCGAGCGCTGCATTGGCGCCTTCCTATGTTTCCGCCTCGCGTGCGTAGCGTTCGTTTTGCTTCAAGTAAGCGTAAAACAAAGCGTAGTTCCGCTTTTCACCAGATGAGCCGTGCCGATCGAATCTCGAGGTGAATAGCGTCGCTGAAGATGCTTTCGGTATCTAGGACTCGCCATTTCACTGCTGTGTCGGAATGTTCGCCTCTAAGCTGGACCGCTGCCAACGCCACGACCCGATAGAGCATTGTTAACACAGAGGTTCGAGCGAGTTGGTTGCTCATGATCTACAGGGGGAACAGCGCACCCGCAAAACAGTCACTCGAGTCAACACACACACAAAGAAAGAGACACTTACGCAGCGCTGTGTAAGTGTCTCTTTCTTTGTGTGTGTGTTGACTCAGGTGACTGTTCTCACGGTGGCGATCATTGTCTTTTCTGGGCATGCTGTACCGACACAACCAATCGGGCACAATGAATGCGCCACAAGCCTGCGCTTTTTTCCGTGCGTGATTAGCAACCGCACAAACACAGCGAGTGCTAGATAGGCTCCATTAGATCGTCGGCTGCGGTCCAACTTGGGAGTGAAACGGAGTAGAGTGGTTGGAAGCAGGCTCGTGTAGTCAAACTTCTAAAGCGCACTTCGTGCGCACTGCACAGGCTTTGATAGTCATAGGTGATGTTGCTCCAGCACGCGCTGGGTGCCTTCCGCCAGATTCTGGCAGCGCGTGCGATGAAGTGCTATCAAAGTCAGCAAGCTCGCACGACGAGACCTGTCAACGACTATAGAGTTCGTAGTTAAGCTACACAGTGCCGTAACTCCCATTTCTTAGACGAATCTGTTTTGCTTATTTTTTCTACCGCGAACTAAGCGAGCCGATCCAAATTCCCGTTCGCAGGTTGTTTTATAGAAAACCAATTTCTCGTACAACAACATTTTCTTACGCCTGCAATCGGTCAGATGCAGTATTCACGCATCCGATTATTCCGTAAAACAGCAGAATTTACAAATAGGCAGTTTTCGTTTGTCGAATTCGAACAAACGGATGACTTTCCAAACTAAAAAGTGTCGTGCAGATAAGCACACGGGTTCGCAGTGTCCACGCTTAGACGGCGTCACTGGCGGCGATGAATGTTGGCGGTGATGGCAATATTGTTAATTTTTTAAGAAAAAAAATGTTCCGAATAATATAATTTTAGATGATTTCCGCAGAAAAGGAAGGTTGAACAGTTTATTGTTCGTATAGATCCAAAGACGCTACCATTAACTAGAAACGTTTTGAGTGCGGTGACGTGTCATCACCATCTATAGTCGGCGACAGGTTCAGAGTAAGGTGGAAGCTCCTCTTCCCTCTTCCCACTTTAGCAGAGCGAACGGTGGAGAGGAGGGCGCCTCCTCTCAAGCGTTCGCTCTCCTAAAGTGGAAAGAGGTGGGAGGACAACAGGTATGGCTGGAATTCCCAGACCCAGATTAACGATTGCTCTGTTAATCCCAGCAAAAAGTGAATTAAAGATCATCGGCAAGGGAGAAAAACAATTCGATAGTCCGCAAGCCTGTCGGTCGTGGCTCTAGACATAAAGCTATACACTCTGTTTCTTTCTTGGCGGACATCACCATGAACACGGCTGGCGCGAGCATGTGTCTTGTTTGATTTGCACGCACCCTCAATTAAATGAGATGTTAGGAGCCACACGTTCGTGTCAGTTGTTTTGATGGCATTGTACACTAAGTATAAAACGAAGTGTAGGTGGCATCGCATAATTTTCCCGCTTAGGAAACCAAACCGTTTCTTAGCAGTTCACATCACACGTAGGTGTCATTGAATACTGTAAAGATTATTGTAACGTTACTTAATTACTTTTTGAAGGTAGCTCACTACAATAGCTTATTATTTATAAAAATGCTACTTAATAAATTAAAATACGATTCAGCTGAAGTGACAGTAACTTTCATAGTTCTACCCAAGAATGACTACGCTTCTGCGATGGTCACCTTGTTCGGTAAAAAAAAAAGGGGGGGGGGGGGTCGGAACACACGTCCCTATTTCCCCGCCAACCTTAGATGGCGCTCCTGCTCCCTGTCCCGCGAGTGGACTTCTCCCTTAGCACTGGAGCCAGAGGTGAAGCCCACCCTACAGCCCACAGGCGCCCGCGAGATTCGATATTCACGGGCCACGGCACAGCCGCAGAAGAGCGGAAAAGCGCATCGTTTCATTTTGACACGGAAGCATGCTGAGTGCCCTGGAAACAACATGTCGAGCAGAACTCGAGCCCGAACCGAAAATTGTATAAAACCGTTATTTTTGACCGAACCAGAAGAAAACCGAAACCGAGATCGAACCTTGTGTATTGAATCTGAAACGATCAAAAGCACGACCTCATGTGGCGGTTATCGGTTCATTTGAAAACAGTTCGGCGGACTGAAATACGAGCCGCGCCTGTTTTTGCCCATGGTTGTGCGAGGTCATTTTTTCAAAACTCTCGGCGCTGGCTTCCGCGGCGCAGTGTTGCCTAATTAAACTGCAGCGGCATGGAAATATCTTCATAGTGACGAAAGAAGCAAATATATTTTACCTATGTGCATGTGCAGGACGACTTTGTGTCGGTGAGTGCGCACGGAGGCGTACTCTTCTAGCGATCTACGCCAGTTCACTGAAGAGCTATTCTTTGTTCCTTTTGTTGCTATGACGAAATACCCCCGGAGGAAAAAGCCGTCTTGGTAGCTGCAATAAAGTGGGGAAAAAAGGCCTCGGTAGTTGGATTCCACTTCCGGCCTCCGCCGAGTACGGACGCGTGATGACGGGCTCAGATAGAGCGGGGATAACGGCCATGGATGGCCGCGGTTTTTCTGCTGCTGAAGATGCTGACGTGTACAAGATTATTTGGCCAACCCTGCCGACCGAATATTTCGCTAAAAACGCCGTTGTTCTGCACTGCAACGTTCGAAATAGGCCCTACACGATCCAAGACTTTAAAGAAGAGCTGCAAAGACTGAACGTACTTCAAGAGCTAGCGTCGGCCGGAGCCCACCAAATGAATCACGTTTGGCTGCTCCGGCTGCATTCGCTCGCCGCAAAACAGAGGCCTGTGGACGCCAAGGAGCTACGCATCAAAGCAGGGCGATGCTTCGTTTTCAACCCTGCCAATACGGAAGTGAAAGTCAAGCTCCATTGAGTACCCTACGATGTACCCAACTGCCAGGTACGTCGGGAACTGGAACTCTTTGGCAAGGTGTCTGGTATGAGCCGAGATCATTTCCGAGAGAAGGTTTTTGAAAGAGTGGAGTCAATCACGCGGCTCCTTCAGATGACCCTCAAGGAGGGAACAACAGTAGACGCCATCCCTCATGAACTCAGAGTGGAGGGCTGAAGAGTCCTTGTTGTGGTACCCAGAAGGGCACCCCTGTGCCTACGATGCCGAAAAACCGGGCGCATACGCCGGGACTGTCGGGTGCCGCGACGCACAGAGTGCCATCGCTACGGTCGCGTGGGCGAAGACTATGTCAGGACGTTCGATGCTACCGTCCATGAGCGCAAAACCGAAGAGGCGAACGACCTAATGATGGACGAGGCGGAAGACGAAGACGCGGCGACCAGCGGCGCACCTGCAACGCAGACCGGCACGGAGCCAGGGCAGCCGGCCACTTTCGCCGACGACGACGGAACAGCAACGACATGCCAGGGTTTTCACGAGCCCACAACTGCTACCGTCGTTACGATGTAGAAGCCTACCTCTCAGCCCGGAGGGAACCGGGAGCCGGCCGAGGGAACGGCAACTGCTGTTGAGCAAGGTGAACGGTACAAGCCCGAGGAGGAAGACGCAGCCATGGATCAAACAGACACTGAGAGCACAGCGGCGGGCCAGGCAGGAAAGCGGTCCGCGGACCAAGTGCCTCCGGTGGATCCAACGGACGACGCACACGGCGAGACGGGGCAGTGGCACGTGCGAGTTCAACCGCGCCTCTCCCCTAAAGAACGTGGGGAAATGACTCAATGGTAGTGTGCAGCTCTGCGCTTCCAACTCTGGTTCAGAAAAGTTATTTTCCCTTTCGTAGCCTAACAGGAAATCACTGAACGGTTGGGTGGCTTAGCAACGAGAAAGTATGACAGAACTACCCCACCCCATTCGCATAGGAACTCTTAATATCCGCGGTTTAAATTCATGCAAAAAACATTATCAACTGCAACGCTGATACGCTTAATACCTAGACATTTTTTGCATACCAGAAACCAAAATGGAAAACGATAACGACATTGAACGTGCACGAGGCCTTTCCTTCACCGATACGAGGTGTGCGTGCGCCACGCGGTAGGTTTCTCCGCGGGCTGCTTTTTCTTTCTCTCGAAGACTGTACAATTCCAAGAGTTAAGTATAGTAAGTGACAGTCAAGGACAATTTATAGTGTGCGACTTCACCCTGCATAACTTTGAGTGGCGGGTACTGTGTGCGTATGCCCCAAATGGGGTCGATGAAAGAGCTCTTTTCTTCGCGAGATTGCAGACGTACTTGCAATGTGAGAAAGTCGTTGTGCTCGCAGGAGACTCCAACAGCGTATGCAGTGGTGAAGATAGTACGCCGCCTAGATTGCACTATATAGGAGCGTGAAAAGTTTGAAGAACATTTTAAATGAGTGCAGCTTAGAAGATGTCGCGCAACTCATCCGCTCGAAAGTTAACTTTTGTTTTACTAACTTTCAGTCATCTTCTCACGCTCGTTTGGACCTGCATTTATGTGCCAGTTGAAGCTATCAGTGAGGCATCTGACAACAATGTGAAGCCAGTATTTTTTAGCGACCACAGCTTAGTGACAGTTACTTTGGGAAACGCCAAGCAACCCAGAAAGAAGTTTAATTGGGAACGGTGGAAATACTATTAAACTGCTCAAAGATAAAATTTTCGTCGAGCGTGCGACGCAACTCTTCGAAACATTATCATCGAAAACACAGCTCAACCTTCTAGAGCGATGGGAATACTTTAAACAAAAAGCAAAAGAACTCGCAATTGAAAGATATTCTCAGATTAATCGCTTGCCTAAGAAAGAGGACATAGAGCTGCACGGATACTGGCTGAAACTTCTGCGAAGCGAAAGCGAGCAACCGGGGTCATGCGCCGCAGAATTAAAGCAGGTTAAAGCCAAGCTTGTCAGTTTCCACGGCCTCTAAACTCATCAAACACAAAGTTGGCGCAGAAAGTTGACGGAGGGCACCGATTGGCCTATCACGACGATGACTTCGCGGTTTTCTCGCCGACGTTCAATCGGCGCGCTCCGCCAACTTTCTGCGCCAGCTTTGTGTTTGACGAGTTTAGGGCCCCAGCAGGAACATTATCGTGGAGCGGTTATACACCTTTTTTGTTTAGCCTTGTACCCAGCCACGTTGTCCCCATATCTGGTATGCGTTCCGAAATAAAGCAAAAAGTTTCAACCTGAGAGAAAAAAAAGGACATAACAAGAAGGAATGATGGTTGCAATTAAAATGTTAACATGTTCCACTGGCGGGGCGAGAGGAAAGCGATGTTTTCACGCATACCGGAAGCTCCAGAATTGAAGATGGCGGCGCCCACCTAGAAAAGGTGTATACGTTCGCGATCTGAGAAGTTTCTTTCAGGGGAACTGCCCACAAAGGGGCGCGCTTTGGGCGAGGAAAAGAAGTTTGCGCTGGCGAAAGAAATCTTACTCATTGAACACGAAGGAGTTATCAGCAATGGCAAGGCTGTAATTCAGGACGCCTTTCTTAGGCATTATCGGAGCCTCTTCGGGGGAGATAAAGATCCGAAAAGCCAAGCTGCTTTCGAAGACTTGCTTAGTAACGCGCCAGAATTATCGCAAGAAGAGAAAGAATGGCTGAAAGGACCAATCACAGAAGGCGAGGTAGAGCGCGCGATCGAAACATTGCCTATGCACGAAACGCCAGGACCGGACGGTCTGAGCGGAGAGTTTTACAAGAAATTTAAAAATTATTTCCGTCCTTTTCTGCTCAAGGTAATTCCTGAAGTTTTCCTGAACAAAACATTGCCACCTTCCTTTCTTCAAACACACACAGTACTGATTCCCAAGACAGACGACGTGGAGAAGCGAATACACGTTAGCGGATACCACCCGATCACACTCTGCTACGTGGATTATAAAATATATGCCAGGATTTTATCTGAAAGACTTCAAAACATTATTTCTAAATTAGTGGGACCACGCCAAACATGGGGCATCGAAGGAAGGACCAATCAAAACATCATTAATGTAACCCGTATTATTGTTGACTGCTGTAAGAGGGAAGGGAACTAGGTTGCAGTTATCCAGATCGATCTAGACCAGTGGTTCTCAAATGGGTGTCCGCGAAGGCATCCTATAGGGGTCCGCGAAGCCCTGCCTCCTGGCAATAAAAGTTGCAGTTTTTTTGTTTAGATGGAGAGGAAGCGTTCTGATTTTTGAATCAGCGTTTTCGTGTGTACGTCAATAAGAGAAGTCTACTTCACATAACCCTTATTTATATACATTTATTAAAGCATTATCACAATTAACCTATACCTTCCCCTTCCCCTCACAACCAACGGGGTCCTTCATCATATTCGCCGATCTAGAAGGGGTTCGCGAAACATCAATGGTCGAGAACCACTGATCTAGACAAAGTATTTCACCGCATACGTCACGATGTTCTTTGGGAACATTTTTGATCACGCGGACGTGGGGAAAATAGTACTAAAGGGTGTAAGAATGGCGTATTCAGGATGTACGGCGAAACTGGTAGTGAACAGTGTTTTAATTCCTAGAATACGAGTTTCGTCTTCAGTACGGCAGGGCTGCCCCTTGTCTCCGCTGATGTTTCCCTTGTACCTAGAACCTTTGTGCCTAAGTATATTGCAGAGTGAACGTGTACACGGATATGTCATGGGAAACGCAGAAGTAAAAATCCTCGCGTACGCGGACGATGTTGCGGTTTCTTGTGCAGATGAAAAAAGTGTCGAGCATGCTTTAAATTTGCGCAGAACATGTTGTGACGCTGTTGGTGCTGTGATTAACATGAACAAATGTAACGGCTAATGACACGGCGAGTGGGCCACTACGCCCTGGCAGTTTGAAGGCGTTTCGTGTAGTTGTGTCCCTAGCAGGTACCTTGGTGCCCCATTTCAACACTTAAAACAACCTTCAACTTACTGGCACAATGTTACGTCTGATTTGAAAGATCGCACAGAAAAATGGAGTTTAGGTGACATGTCCATTTTACGAGGTCCATAGTGTGTAATATGGTTTTGACGGCAAAAATGTGGTTCGTTCTTCAGGTTTTGAACTGTTCGCGACTGAACAGACATAAAATTCACCGCGTGTTTGTTGTTTGTGTGGAAGAGCGCAGGAGAACCAATGCGAAGAGACAACTTCTTTAGACGCATATCCAAGGGCGGTCTCGAACTGCCTCATCTGTTTCTACGTCAGGCTGTCTCAAGTTTTCTTTTTCTACGAGACCAGTCTAATCCGCTTATACAGGTGATGCTTCAAACAAGGCTGGTCGAACACGCTCCTTCCTTTTTTGTGTCTTCCGACATTGGCCCTCCTGCTAAATTAGTGGGCTTCGTAAAAGAAGTGGTTGATTCTTTTAAATTCTTGACAGTGAGGTACTCGCTCGAATATTTATCCACTGTTTCGCGCAAAAAATTGTACCGCGAGCTTATCGATAATTGTTTTCCGGCACCGCTGTTCAGATCTTTTTATGCAAGTGAACCAAAGAAAAACGTCCTAGTTTGTGTGAAAAAAAATGTGTATTCCTTTGTTAGCCAAAAGCTTTTTTCTTCAGAGTACATAGTCAGACTTTATCTGTCAAGCTTTGGCTGGGCAAACGTGGCATAATCGTCCCAAAGGGTGTTAACTGCCCACTGTGCAATGTCCCCGAATCTATCGAACATAGTTTTCCGTACTGCTAAAACGCAGCTCTTTTTTTTTTTTTGGAGGGGGGGGGGATGTTTTGCAATGAACATAAAACATACCTGTGCTTAACAACCCATTTTATCAGTTTTCTACCGATCGGGGCAAACGAGAATCTTCCGCTAGACATGATTATGGTTCTTGGGTTATTTAGCCCGTGGAAGTCGCGGATGACGGTGAGACACGCAGAGCAATTCCCAAGGTCAGCGCGTATTTTCTTTATTTATTATGTTGCACAGGTAAAGAGTGCTTATGAACAGAGCCAATACCCGCCTGAGTGGATTGGAGTGTTTGATAGCCTCACAGGCATGAAAGAATTTGAATCACCACCCGTCCAGGAGCCCTGGGCTTCCTGATTTTAAAAGTGTAAATAATGTGTAAATACATTTATTCCCGTGTCTCTATACCGAATAAAGATATAAAAAAGGCCTCGGTAGCTGCGAGGCAAAGCGCCGGACTATGGATACCCAGGTGGCGGGTTCGAACCCCGCCGAGGTGCCCGCAGTCTGACGGAGAATCATTGCGGAGAAGGCGTCGTGTAACCGAGATTTCGCTAGCACGTCGAAAGATCCCCAAGTGGTCGAAATTAATCCACAGTCCTCTACTGGAACGCAACAGATTCCCTCGTTTTTCACTTAAAACTCCCAAATTCAACGTTTTGACTTAAAAAAAAATCAAACATAAAAGAATATCACACGCGCCTTTCAAACTTGGGAAGTAATCGTAATTCTAATAACTTTACCGAGTAATATGTAATTAATCATTTCTACGCAGAATAATTGTAGTTCTAATTTAACTACATTGCGGTTTCGCTAATTGCAACATTTTAATTACAATTACAGATAGTTTTCACGTACTTTTCCAGGCTGGAGCTTAGTTGTATACGACCACGGCCAGGATCAGCTGCATCTAACGTCTGCCTCGTTGCTTTCTGTCAACTCGTGGCGCTTTGAAAGGGCCGAGAATGCAACAGGGCGCCCATCGTACGCGTGCAGCTGAGCAGCAGTCGAGTCCACACAATACCACGAAGAAGACAAAACTTGCGCGTAACGTCATCGATCGCTCCAAAGCGGCAAACACGCTCAAGCTGGACGCCACCAACCGGCAGTCGCGTCCGCCTTGGTGTCGCCGCAGGCTAGCGTCGTGCTTCTTGTGAGAAACGCTGCAAGACGCTCTGGTGGCGATGCTGACGCCCGCTAGGCGGCGTGTGTGGTGATCGCGTGCGGGGAGGTCCTTGTCTTCTTCTACATTGCTGCTCTGCTATCCTTTACTTTGTAGAACGAAGCTCCAGCCTGACAGAATCATTAAAAAGTGGTTGTTATTATAATTGAAATTTTGCAGTTGGAACTGATCGAATACAATTACAAATTACCCGGAAAAGAACTACGTAATTGTAATTAAACTACCGTAATTTAATTAGTAATACAAAAGCATGACCTTAAGCTCTAAGAAAAAAGGGTGTAACCCTTACATTCCTTGTCACATATACGACACCCTTAAACTTCAGTTGGGCGTACAGCGCACTGACGTTCAACCGACGGTACCAACTTTGACGAGCGACTTGATAGCCGAGTTGTACAACTTATTAAAAACGATTAAGTAAGTGTGACTGACTATAAAAATTAATCGAGGTTTTCGTGGCCCTACCTGCAAAACCTCAGTGTTTTTTTTTCTGTACTCTTTGATCCGTTCTTTAGCTGTTTAATATCTTATATCGCACCGTCATCAAGCCTCTTGTAAAAGTTGGGGCCGTCAGCTTGACGCCAGTGCGCTCCACGGCGAACTGAATTTTCGGGGTGTCGTATATCATGTGACAAGGGGTGTAAAGGCTAGACCTTTTCTTTTTTTAAAGTGTAGTTCGCGGAATATTTCGGCACGTTTCTAGTTACGGACATAATCACGTTATCACGTTATTTTTACTGGTTATCGTTGGCAAAAGCGATACGCCGGAAACATATTAATCTTGCACTTTTTTAATGATATAGTACACTCAATGTAGATCTTTAGCATATCTTTTGATTTGAAAGTATTTGGTTTAAATACGTTTAGCGTGTGTGTTAGCGGTGTGTTGAGTGCGAACACGGCTGCTGCTGCCACCTTCCCAGTTCGGCCCCATGCACGCGCTCGAGGTATATTTTTAATACGCTATTACTCAACTCAGAATGTACCTTAAATATATTTTTGGGTGTGTCTTTTTTTTTTGGTTCTTAAGAGTAGAAGGTTAATCTACTTTTGATTATCAAAGCGATAGCGTTATTAAGCCACTACTCAAGATTTTCAGCATATATAGGTACTCCTGTTTCCTGGTCACGGAACAGTTTCTCCGCTAAATTTAGCCGAAAAACTGACGTCACGGAAACAGTTTCCCCGCAACATTTTGTGTAAAAATTGACATCACGACCTATGCACCAATGAGTTTCCCCGCTAAACTTAGCGGAACGATTGACTTCACGACCTATGCACCAATTGAGGTTCCCGCTAAGTTTAACGGAAACATTGACGTCACAACCTATGGACCATTTCATTTTCCCCGCTAAATTTAGCGTAAAAATTGACGTCACGACCTATGCACCAATTTAGGTTGCTAAATTTAGAAAAAAATTACGTCACGACGTATGCACAGATTCAGTTTCCCAGCTAAATTTAACGGAAAAATTGGCGTCACGACCATATATGTACTCAATTCGAGTTCCCCGCTAAATTTAGCGTAAAAAATGACGTTACAAACTATGTTTCAATTCAGGTTCCCCACTATATTTAGCGGGGAACCTGAACCAGTGTTGATTCAGGTTCTCTGCGGAAAACTAAAATAAATTTGCTCCTTTTCTTGGTCGTCGAGACCCAACATCTGCCTGTGTGTGCAACGATAAATGCTATCGCATTCATAGATAATCACCCCTGTGGTTTCTACAATTTTTGTCTTTTTGCCGAAAGTGGATTTGCTTCGTGATTTTGAAGAAGGCTATGCGCACTTTGCTGGTTGGTGTTTTGTGACGTATTTAGTGTCCTTCCTTCTCCGGTAAAACCCGATATCTCCCGGCATTTACACCCGAACATGTTTCTTAGAAATCGGGTTAAGGCCGTTTTTTTCTCCGAATTCGGAAATTGAATTTGACAATTTTCCAAATTAATGCTGAACCGCATGTGAGCGATTTAGCGAGCGACGAGACGAGCGACAGCGACGAGCGACGAGAGTCAGCGACGAGCGACGGAGATTTCTCACTGTGACTCGTTGCGTCGCTCGGTTCTGGATTTTAGAAAACGTCGCTCATCACCCGGAAGTGGCTGAAGCGATTAGCTAATAGCACGAAACGTTATGTTTAAATCACTCCCAGATCGCGCGCGCGGCAGCTTTGCTCGCGCGATTGCGCGGCTGTTCTCGGTGCTGTGTTGTTGAGCAGCTTCGTTTGATCACCGGCTGCGATGTGTAATAATAACCCCGGCGACAAGCACCGCTTCAGTGAACGCGTCATCGATGAGGTGGAGCGAGAGAGGATCCTTTGCTATTTCTCGGAGCTATTGCTATTGCTCCAAAGCTATTGCTCTGAGCCGCATCTGCAGCGGCCCTCGGATCGAACGGTGAGTGAAAATGAAATCGTTGCCCAAACAATGCTTACCGCTGGTTCCACCGAAGGAGAAATGCATTCCGTGTGCTGCGATTCGCTGCTTTTATAACGAAGTTATCCTGTAGATCACGCAGCCAGATTTGGAGTTCACGAGCCACGCGTACCTGCATGGGCAACACTGAAAAGTGGTCGCTTGCTCCCGTCGCTCTCATGCGGTTTTCATCGTCGCGCGACTGAACAAACGATAGCGGGTCCTCGTCGCCGTCGCTTGTCTCGTCGCTCGCCACATACCGCACATGCGGTTTATACATTATTCTGCTCCGAAAGTATTTTCCAGGAAACAAAGAGTTAAACACGTGCGCTAGCTCCAGACCTCGGAAGCAAACCTATAGATTCTGTTGAGTTCAGCGAACTGCAGTGACGCAGTCCCAAGATGTCGCTTTTGTCTATTGTGAAGTATCCTTTGCCATTCTTTTCTTTCCCTTTCGACCAGTAAAAAAAAAAAAAAAAGAAGGACGAGAAACTACTTTTAACATTTTTGTTTCGAAAGGAACAGTAGATATCTTGTTTCCTGTCGAACTGAAGATATATTGTTGTGCATTGCAAATCTACGCGTGAGCTATGATTTTGAGAGCATTTTTCTCTCAATTCAAGTATGTCCAAAAACCGGACAGAAATAAAATGGGGGAAGATGCTGCGTGTGCAGAATATTGTTTAAGCAACAAATACTATGAAGATTCGAAAAGTCCAACTGAGCCCTTATACCATGTTAAAATGCTATTTTGTGTACTTTATTGACTTAATTGGGAAAAAAAGAAAAACAGACATGACATTTATTAAAATTGACCAAAGTTATTTTTTATCAATTTGTATATTTTTAGATATACCCTGACAAACCCAAATTATGTAATAATTTATTGGAAAAATAAACGATTTCTTCCCCAGCTTAGAACAAAGCGATTCTACCCCCCCCCCCCTCCTTCCATTTTCGAACAAATATAAAACCCGAAAACGAAGGACCGTGCACATATATCGTGTTTGGGTTTCATATTTTTCGAAAATCGGGGGTAAAAATGGGGCGTTTTGTTCCGAGCTGGCAATGGCGGAGAAATAAGTTTTTTTCTAAAAAAATATTTTGGAATTCTGGATTTTCGGGTTATATTTCAAATATATATACTATGAATAACAATAAAGGGACTCGATCGATTCCAGTACAGAGAATTTATTTTTCACAATCAAGTCATTCAAGTAACTTGAGTCCTCGCTTGAGCTTTTTTTTAACTTTTTTTATAAATCCTCAGCAGACATAGTCTTTTGCATGCTCAGCATCTCAGTTTTTATCCTAGACCTGTCTAGTTTTTGGAGACATCTGAATAGAGAGAACGTCATTTGTAACCCTCGAGAATGGAAAAATGAAGGAATAGGACAACACATGTTGTCCTGTCCCTCTGTTTCCGCACTCTCCAGGGCTAAAAATGTCAGTTCATAACCAGCTCGCTTGCACCCTTGTTTTAACTTCACCAGAGAGCACGTTCCCTCAAGATCACAGATTACGCATACTTTTGCAACTCACAACGATATTGCTTCAGTTCGACAGGAACAAAATATCTTCGGTTCCTGTTCAAGCAAAGTTTCGAGAGAAGTTGCTAATTGTTCCCTTTTCTTTCTTTCTTTCACGCTGGTTGAAACGGAAAGAGCAGAAGGGTGAAGGTTACTTCAGACTGGGCATAAAAGTGACATTTTAGGATACGATTTGTTTTTCACTGCAGTTCACAAAAGCTACGATAACTTAGGTTCGTTTCATAGTTCTGGAGCTAAAGCACGTGTTTCTACCAACTTCTTGTTTCCTAGAAAATGTTTTTAGAGTAGAAAATTAAAAAAAGAAATTGTTAAATTTAATTTCCGAATTCGGGGCAGAAACATGTTCGGGGTGTAAGTAGCGGGAAATATCTGGTTTTACCCGAAAACACAGGACCCTATATTCAGCGTGTACCCCTTTCCTCTATAAGGCACTCGTGGGTTCTTTATCAGATAAGCAAATGAACGAATAGATAAACAGAAACATATCTTTCGGCCACTGTTTGCCAGTCAAGTCAATGTTATCGAGCGACTGGAAAGATGGCGTCACTGTCGCTTCATTTGTTGCGTGCGTTCACATCAAGGATCTTCCTTCGTCAACTGGAGCTGCTCGAAACATTCCTTCTATTTCAGACATTTCGTACGCTCCGCAACCAACTTTGCCGAATCATTGCACCGTTCGTACGCAAGGAGGATCAACGGCCCATGGGGCACGAAGACGGGCACGCCGCGGCATGCGGCCGCTTCCGGCGACGAAGAGCGCTGCCTGCGACCGGTCTCTCGACGCGGGCCACGTCGGCGGCCGTCGTCGTTGGCGCGCGCGATTCCGATCACGCGACGGGGCAAGGCACGGCTGGTTACCCTTCGTCTGAAGAGCTTCCTCTCGGTGCAAGTGGGGCACTCTCGACGGTCGCCGGCAGCGCCGCCCGAGCGAGCACCAGCAGGCACGCGCAAGGCAGCGGACCCCTGGAGGGACGCGCGCCCCTACGTGCAGCCGTGCGCTCCGGGGAAGCCGCCGCCCGCAGACGAGGGACCACGTTTGTTGGCTGCCACGGCGCGCTCTTTGAGACGGAACCAGACAGCTGCGCACCGTCTTGGACCGATAAAAAACCGGACCAGGTTGATAAAAGAAGTTGCACCAAACGACTTGGGGCACATTTACTCGGTAGAATGGGATTACGCTTGACTGGTTGTGGGAGCTTACGTCGAGATACGACTGCGAGTTCTACCCGAGTCAAACTTCACTGCAGTAAGGCTTAACCACAATTACCCCACCATAGTCTTGGACAACTTTCTGCGGCTACCCCGTCACAACTAAGGGCGCACGTGCACTTGCGCATCTTGAGCGCCCATCAAAGCTATGCACGCGCGCTCCTCACTTCTTCTGATATAACTGTGCGAGAATATAGTTTGGTAACTGTAGTTAGGTGTAAATCAATTCAAGGCTAACCGTGTCCGCGGGGTATTACCGTGGCCGCCCAGTGTCCCATCGCTTGGCTCTTCTGCTAAGCCGTGGTCTTATTTCGACGCAAGCAGTCAAGGCGTAGTCAAACGTACCAAAGGTCTGCTGTATGAGTAGGCGTTAAGGCTTCTCCAGGGCACCGAAGAAGCTAAGAAGCTTAGAGCAACCTCCACTGCCATTTCAAAGTTTCTCAGACCCGCTGTTTTTCTTTTTTCTTTTTTTCAATTTCTTCTTATTATTACCAACGACATTCGAATTTTGCTTGGCCTCGTGACGAATTACTTTCTGTCATAATAACGAGGTTTCTTTATTACGCAGCCGCACCAAGTCATACTAAAATAAGGGAAGTGGTTTAACACTGACAGTTCGCTGAGACGCTTGAAGTGGACACTTTACGTTCAAGCAGTGCGCCTTCGTATGAACGTCTAGTATTAACCAGGCAGCGCCACCACTTTTTTGCATGACAGCACTGTCTCCCGCTACATTTTTACAGTGTTGGGGCAAAAACGTACCACCGGCCAGATGAGCACCATACAATGTTCCTGTCTTTTTTTTCTTTAGTAAACGGGCCTTTTTTTCTCTCCTTGCATTTTATTATTGCTGGGGCGTCGCCATCGGTACTCCACGCATAGGTATCGTTCCCTTGATCCTCCGCAAAGCCCACCGCAAACGCGTAGCTGTCGACCAGCGGCAGTTCTGGAAGGACACCGTCACGTCACCTGCTCGAAATTCTCTTCATGGGTGTCCCTTTCGTCTGCGCCGGGAGAAGTTCTGCGGGAGAGCTTGATCCAGGCGCCTCGCTATGCAAGACGTACAATGCTTCCTGCTACGTTTTCGCGCACCAATAACGATACCAGTTGACATTACAACGCACGCGCTAATGCGCCAGCGTAGTATCGAGCATAGACATCGGAGTGGTGTTCATGATAATGAGACAAAAACACGTGTATTTTCCCAGTTCGTTTCCAAAGTAGCCGTCCATAGTTCAGACTGCTGATTTCCATATTAACGGGGAAGGATTGCATAGTGACTCCACCGGTCGCAAAGAACTTCGTACATATTGCGGGAAATTATATTAACTGGGATCATATTAACGAGACGTGACTGTAATATCGGTGACTTATGTGCTGTTAATTTGTGCTCTGGACAGACAAATTATAACTTCTCCTAAGTATCCAAAGTTTTCTTAACGTTTTATAGGAGACATTTTTTATGTGGACATTCCAGTTCAGATTCAAATTAAAAAGAATACCAAGGTATTTGTACTCCTGCACACATTTTTAAAGGCATCGCCTCAATACTAAAGGTAAACTGTGCTGTCACTTTTTTTTTCGCGTTATGTTCATGTATACAGTTTTGCTTTTGTTTATTTCTATTTGCCATACGTCACACCAGCTTGTCAATTTTTATGAATGCTCATTTCATCTCTTCTGATCATCGGATATCTGTATTTCTAAATATATAATTGCGTCACCGGCAAATTGTTTAATTTTGACTCCAGCCTGAAATCCTCGGCTCATGTCACTGATATATAGGATGAATAGCAACGGCGATTTGTTTTTATATAATTTAAATGCAATTTTTATTTAAATACAAATTTGACTTAAATACAGAACTAATGCACATAAAAACATAAAATGACAAACAAACGATAAAAAAAATAATTTGGGGATTATTTTTCGGGGTAAGGTTTGATATAAATCATCGTAGTGAAACAGGTGCGATTTAAATCACAATTTATAATGATTCAAAACACGGTGTAGATAACGACGTATATATTGATTTAAATTGCGATTTCTATCATCTTGATTGTTATTTTCCACCCTGACGAAAACTTCGTAACGTGGCGTAAGACGGCGCGCAGGGAGGTCGCGGCGGTCGGGCGATGGCGTCGGCGCTTCGGTTGCACGCGCCGCTGCTCGGAACTGTTGCGCCTTCGGCGTCGGCGATCGATGTTCCCCTCGGCACTCGGCCCGCAGCCCTGGCACGCTTTGCGTCTCTTTTCGGCCTTGCTCGAGCTTCTCCTCGGGTTAGCTGTTCAGACTTCAGGAAGCGCCTTCAATGCGCGAGTTCTTGTACAACCAAAAGCATTCTGGTGAGCTTGGGGACAACTTTCTGTGGCAATGAAGCCAACACCATGGGCACCCGTGCACTCCCGCACCGTGAGCCCATATCAAAACTGTGCGCCCGCAATCTTCACTTATGAAATGCCAGAGAAAGTTGTCGCGGACCCCGAGGATTAGCTCACTGCCTAAACCTCTGACTTCCCTGCAGACTCTTGTAAGATAAAGTGTACTGCATTTCGCTCCGGGGGGTTAAAGAAAGCCAGCAAAGGAGAGAGTTAGAAATGTAACCTGTGCCGTAAAATGATGAAAACAAAGTTTCTAGATCAAAGGAGTAGTCTCCGGCACCGCCAAAGCGAAAACAGGGCTGGCCAAGATACTTCAAAATGGTGTCATCGTCAGCCATAGTCGATACACTTAAAAACTGCTACTTAAATCTCAATACAAAGTGCAGACGAAACATTCATTTCATGTACTCAATACTGGATCTTAGATTACTTAAAAAAATAAGAGTATGTAAATGATATCCACAAATACTTTGTCAAGTGGTATCTAAGGGTATCTATTGTTCCGCAGGGGTTAACAAATTTCTCAGATGAATTTGTATTCGCGGCGAGAAGTTTGGGTATTTCCGCCGGGTGGAAGTTTTTCGCAACTCCAGAGTGAGGATACTTCAACTTCCCTCACTGCAAGCACGTGCAATACCAATGTTTCTTTGCACTATGAAAATGTAAACATAACCACGCGGGGCAGCAGGTGCACTACCCATAGTAAGGAAAACAGCAGCGCGCCTAGCGAGCTTCTCACCGCTAATGTAGACCTTTCCAAAAATCGCTTTCTGCGCGCTGCCTCCTTCGTTCTGCTGGGCTGTAGAACGCTCCTCTGAAGGCTCGTTCACACAGTTGTTTTGCGGTATATGTATATCAGACGCTGCACGTGCGTTCACAGCTCAGTGACTCAGCATTTTTTTGTACGGGTGATAAGCGCTGGAAAGATGTATATATATACATATATAATCACACTATAACTTTTTGTTTGTTTACAAATGGATTTAAACTAAGCTTAAACAAGCTTGGCCGTAAAAAAAACAAAAAAACGTTCTTCAAGAAAACATATACACCAAAGAAAAGCGTTTTGCGCATAGTTCATGCTCTAAGCAAGGTAAGTTCTACGATATTTTATCAAGGAAACAATATTTAAAGTGCAGGCGAGATGGTGTACGTCGAACATGCTGGTAAAACCTGAAACTGGGGCGGAACAGCAAAAGAGCAAGAGTTTTTTCTTCTCTCCATTCTAATTTCAGGGTTCTCCATTGTCTTCAAACATTAATCGTAAGACAAGACAAAAAAGACGTGTTGTTTGAAACGTGAGCATTTCGATAAAATAACAAAGTAAGATGGAACTGATCTGAAATGCACATACACACGCAAAGAGAGATATGCGCAACGCTCCGCAAAAAGCCGAACAATCATTTTTTTTTTTTTTAGCTAGGGTTCATGAGGTGAAAACGTGCTTACAAGTTCCTCCTCTGACGTCATCGCAGTAGTGAATCTCCACGGCGTCGTCTTGCTCGCGTTCGCGTCGCCGCTCGCTGCGACAGAGCTTCTCTGACTGCTCACAAGAAGCAAAACGTTTTGATGAAGTAGAGCTCAGTAACAACATACGAGACAAATGATGGCTAAAATAAAAAGACGAATAAATTGGCTTAAACATTATTTAGTCCGAAGAAACAAAAGTGAGCAGTCCCGCGTTAATCCACAGTCACAGCAATCGACGCGACACGTCTGGGCGTAGTCGTTGGAAATCGGCGTCGCGTTCACGCACTGCGAATTGCGCGAACAAAAGCGTTCTGAACAAAATAGGCAACTGTTTTGTTTCGAACGCTTTTGTTTTGTTCCATTTTCAAATATTCTTTCTTCCCTCGGGCAATGAACGAAGTGAAATTATTTGTGCAACGAAGTGGTAACCCTTCTGTCACTTGACATGTTTCGTTGAGGCAGTCGCTTCTGCCACGAGAAAGTGCTCGTATAAGCACACCTCACCGAGTCAATATGTAACCACCCCTGTTACGGCCCACAGATATGAGCCGCAGTATTCTGTTAAATAATAAAAAATTTGTTTGTCACGCTTTTTGTTTCTTTTTGTTTTTCCCGGAGCGCGGGAATGCGCGTTTCCTGTCATGAGGCCCTGGCATTGACAGTGCTACGATGGCACATTGTTAGCGCGTGCTGTGTGCAACGGGTGCTACGAAATCCCCAAGATTAAAACCGGTTGTTGACAGTGTGGGTGTCTATTGCGTAAAAGTGAAATAGTGTAACCACTGCGTGAACGTGAATGACTTTGTTGTAACTGCTTCTAACTCAAATCAAAAGATACATAAATTAAAAAGGCTATGGCATAGTTCAGTGGTAACGCTCCCGCTTCGGACGCAGAGGACCCAGGTCCGACTCCCGCGGGCGGCGGGCAATCCTTTTCGAGATTTCGGCAACATCGACGACGGATGCCCTACATCGCCAACTACACCATCAACAACTACAACAACGGAGGTCAGTTTCCACTGCTGAGAAGACTCGATAACAGCTATCGCTGTAAAAACAAAAAACTTTTGGCTAGGTGGCACGAGTCACCGCCCGATTCAAAGTGAACAGCCGCCATGCATCCGTCTATGAAGTTGTCGCGAGCTTTGCCCAACCTGAGGTTCGACGTCGAACCTCGACGTTCGACTGGTTCGGCGAACCTTGGAACGTTTAGGCAAAATTCACCCAAGTTCGGCTTATGAAGAGTGATTATCTTCCATGTTACGCAAAAGTTTCGAATTCAGTAGAAAACAAAAGGTAAGCGAATTTTAATATTTATAAAGTGATTAACCATTTTTACGCAATATAAAGCAAACACAAGCGGTATAGTTAGTTTAAAAACGTTAAACACTATACTCAACAAATATTGCGCTCCTCCTCCGCCTGGTATTCTATTTCCACGCATACGCGTAATAGTTCAATTGCAATCGAACTTTTCTTAAACTTTGCGATAGAAGTTCGAAATAGGTCGAACCTGGTCGAACTCCAACCTGGAAAGGTTCGCGCCGTCCCTGATGACAAGGAGCATGATGCTAGCTCGCGTTGACGCGTGGTCTTTGAAATTCCGGTTTTGCGCATCGGGAATCTCGGAGGCTGCAGGGTTGACGCTCAGGGTTTCCGTATACATTACGGACTGTAGTCCGTGGACCATAAACGTTTTAGATTTGACATTCTAAGTCGTGCGGACTATCTAAAGCTGCAGTCGCACTACTCATGTTTACATCATGCAAACGACATGGCGTTAGCTGCAGACATCATGGCACAATTATCTGCGAACAACCCCTCAAGGATGCTCGAAGCATGCTTGCTTCATACACGCCTTGAACATTTCTGCAGACAATTCCTGTATGACTAATCTAACAGAAACGTCATACAAGGAAGAAAAGGTCCTCAGACACTGTCTGCAAAATGTTTCTTGTATGATATATTTTCGCAGTTTGACAGCGGCTTAAAGGGGTGGACTATAATAATAATAATATTGTCATTAATCGTGCCTCAGAACGACTGGAAGTCGTCCGGCATGAGCACATGCGTACGTGAACAAAACACATGTGGATGCTACACGACCATGAATCGTAGGGAAATTTCAAGTTCACGTTTAAAAGCGATGCAATCCGTAAAAGCATCTAGAGAAGATTTCGATGAAATGTCATTAAACGAGCTGCATACGGGTGGTCAGACGGAGCTTCTCTGAATCAGGATAAACAAGCCTGCGTGTCGGCTGAAACGTACCGGAACGTGAAAATTAAAGAACATCCGAGCTGTATCTATTCAATGAATTATCTTGTATCAGTAGCAAACTTGCAGTTCTTCAGGCTTGATAACGTTTAGCCGAGATTCCCTGAGCTAGTGTCGTGCACGCTCGTAGTATCCGGCGTCAGACTGCTAGTACACCTGCTTGTGACATTTGTCAATCACGTGAGCATAGCTCACGTCGCTCATGTAGGTCAAGTAAAAGTTCCACAAAATTACGAGCCCATGAGCTCACCGCCGTGTAGGGCAAAAAAAACAAGAAAAATAAAGATAAACAAAATAATGAAAACATGTTGAAATCTGTTTGCGCAGCGACAGGACGAGTAGGGGCTCTGAGAGTGTAGTAACTCAAGACCTGGGTTTTTTGTCATGGATGAAATGTTTCCTGTAGCCGCTCAACGTCTATACGGAGAGGGCGCTGCGGTCAATGCGTATAATCGCGTTAAACTTGCATGCATTTTCCAACGTTTATAGACGGGAGGACGCTGCGGCAAATGCTCAAATGCATGTAACCACGTTCCGTACCACACGTTCTTCTGACATGGATGAAAACGAACGAAAGGCTGCATGCTGCGGCTCAGCGTCTACGCAGACAAGCACCACCAGAGCTGCCTAACCAACATCATTGACCACGTGAGATGCGGTCATTTATTTTCTTCTTTTAATCTCTCAAAGCCACGGGGGCTTTCGCCCAGTGAAATTGTCGAGATCACGCTCTCTCAATCTGGGCATTAGTCAGCAATCAGCAAGAAAAGTTGAGACTGCCAGTGTATTGCTGTCGCCGTCGATCCTCCTCTGGGTGACGCGCGAGGTTGCTCCGCTCTAGCGGACAATGTGGATCGAGCTTGATCTTCATGAAACACACACACAGCCATTGCTTGTGGCTTCATGACGCACACACCCATTGCTTGCGACTTCATGGCACATACACACATACGGGCTTGGTAGCACGGATTTCTGTCTCGGGCCCGGTGTAGTAGATCTACTCAGCAAGGACTACCGCTGAGTAGCCCTTCCTGAGCAGATCGACTGCACCGACACTTTGCCTGGGCTGCTTCAGATTTAGGAGATGAGACACGTCTCAGCTTTTCGCCGGTCCGAGACGTGCTTCATCTTCAACAGTAGAGGCGTCTCCAGCCGGCCCGGGTGCAAGTCCGGCCCGATCAGGTAGGCATCATATCGGGCCGTACCCGAGTCGAGTAAAACTGAGGGTCAGTCGCTCCGGAGCGGGTACAGAACGTCAAAAAGTAGGCCCGTGCAGGGCCCCAATCGTTACTATAGGCAAAAAAAGTTACTGTGCTTTAGCAATCCCAGTTGCGGCGCCTTCGAAACTAAGTTTGAGATATGTATCGCCCAGACCACTTCCTTTTGTTGCATCGCGATTATTCTTTTAAGAATTTACATTCGTTTCGTTTTCTTCTTGTCAGCAAGGAGTAGTATTTGCCGGGGAACTGACGACTTCTTATTTTTAACGGGACGCGGATGAAGTAAACACCTAGTGCGAGCTATGCAACAGGTGCGGACTATTAAAGCGCGTATTTTCAGCCAAACCGTGCCCCTGTTGTCTATGCACCGGGTGAGGACTATAGTCCGAAGAGTACGGTACCGCGTCCGCCGCTGCGCAATCACGTCCACGTTCAGCACGCTCTGCCTATGCAGGTCTGGAATACGATGACGCAATGCGCTCATCTTCTAGGTGGTATTCGATGAACTCGTCGAAGAGAAAAACAATTTCCCGCGCAGCGATCGCCACCCGTCATCGCCAGGCGACGCGATTCTATCGACCAACACAATGTTTGCAAACAAGCCCGCGTCCCCGGGTGTGGGCACTGCGCGTGCGTAGATACCAGATTCGCCCGAGGCGGAGCATTTGCGCATGCGCAGTGCCGACAGCAGCGCCCCCGCAGTGACGTGACGTCAGTGAGTTGAGTTGGTCTATAGAGGGCTATAAATGCCTCGATGGGCCGTTTCCGTTAAGGCATCTGTCACGGTGGCACCATTTCGACTAATCGCTTCGAACCGACAGCGCTGGACGTTTTGTGTGTTTATGCGCGTATCTTCTATTCTCGAATTTCTTTGAAGGCGGTAGTTTCTAATAACTCTTTTTCGTGCCCTTTGCAAACTTCGAAGAAAAACAAGCAATAAAAAAAAACGATAGGCTGCTTTACACGGCACGTCTCATCGAAGCACCATGTCCTGCGTTTCATCCGCAGCAAACAAGAGCCTCGTTTACATGAAAGCGACTTAAGCGCATCGACTCCACTCGTTCTTCGAACGAAGCCGACGCGGCAACGTTTACATGAATGCGCACCAAGCCCTACACGAAGGTGGCGCCACGCCGTGTCAAAGCTCGAAGTTATGCAATTCCGGCACCAGCCGTACCAGGTTTTCCGGTGCATCGCATGTGGAGCGCGGAGCTCTTCGACGCGTTCAGTGGACGACTAAATATCGTGCCCGCTGTCTTCGGTGCTGTGGAATAAGTTACGAGACGGAAGAAACATCAAAACCCTAGCGTTTAGGGCTCCAGGCCGGGCCGCCGGGTCACTCTGGACCAGAGGCGACGTGTGTGCGCACGCTTTGAGGACACCTCCGCGCTTCGCCGTGCCAGACCTCGCCGATCGCGACCGGACCAACCGGACCCCGAGTCCGAAAGGCTCCTGCGCAGCCAGGAACGGCACCGAGGTAGGAGCTGCTCGTTCTGCAGCTACCATGCAGTGCTCGGAGCTCTCGGTGTCTGTTCGTGCTTGCGCCGAAGCCTTTGGGACCCTCTTCGACGGGCAAGTCGCACTTCGCAAGGCTTGACGGGGCCGCCCTCACCGAGCAGCTCCGCTATATTCCGCTTACTTATGATGGCAATAAAGCTCGGCTTTGTTCTCGGGAAAATTGCGGGCGACCATACTGGACCGCTCTCGGCGCCGCCGACGAGGTTGGCCGCCGCTCATGTTCTCAGCTGTTCACTCGCTCCCGCAACGAGCGCCTTCCCATAATCCTCTCCGTTCGAACATGCGATGCGACCTCGTGTTACATGGGCGAATGAATGCGCACTCGCCATCTCGATCCACCTCTGTCTAGCGACTTGAATGCGATGCGCTTTCTTGCGCATTATGCCGTTTACATGACCGCATTGAATGCGACAACTGGATTCGATGCGACTATGGCTACGTTTACATGGATGCGACAGCAGCGCATCGGATCCAGGTAGCGAATCGGATCCACTTCAACCACTACGTTTACATGGATTCGATCGACCAGTAGCGGCATCTCGTGTCGAAGGGATCCCAACGCGAACCTCGTGACCTTTAGATTGTTTCCGAGGTGTCCGGTTTGCCTTCAGAGCGAGGGATTGCGGGAGCAAAGCTCCCGCAATCCCTCGCTCGAGCACTCGATTCGATCCAGCTAGCGTATGCATGGAGAGTCTCGATTCGGATTGACCATCTCAAACCACCCCGTCCCAGCTGGATCGGATCGGATTCGATCCGATCCGATCTGAGTTGTTTACATGGACCGATTCGATTCGTTAACTGATCCCGATGCGCCGCAGTCGCATCCATGTAAACGTAGCCTAAGTCGCATTCATGTAAACGCGGCTAAGGCCACGAAAGCTACTGGAATCGAGTTGATCTAGCGTTTAATTCGCTCACGATCTCGCGCACCTCTGACGCTAGATCAAGCCACATGTTGGCGCTAGCAGAAAGTCTAGAACATGCCAACGCGTTTGGTATACCCCAGCAGCTTGGGCTTTCGCGTGCGCTGTGAGACGTCCCAAGCTGCTCGGTGACCCAAAGCGTTGGGACCTCCGTTCTTAAACTCCCCAGTAGCTTCGGCAGCGTTGTTGGCAACGTGCGAGACAAAGGGCGGAGAGCAGTCACTCGCGCGGGAGCCGCGACTGTTGCCAAGGCGCCAGTGGCGACCAGCATGGCGTTCTCCGGCGCCTCACACCTTAGTGGCGGCAGGCAACGCAATCGGGCCGACTTTGAGACGAATCTGGCGCAGCGGCTCTTGATTTGGTTGCTTGTCTCGCTTCTTCCAGAATCCGCAATCGATTGGCCGGGCCGTCCAATGGGAGCGAGGTTGCTCGCGGTCGGCAACAGGCGGTCCTCTCGGCGCCAGTTGCCGGGCGCCGATGCGCGACATGCTCCCGCCGCTCCTGTGGTTCTCATCGTGTCCTCGATTTAGAGTATATGCGCCCTCTTTAGGCGAGTGAGGGCCACCAACATGAATGACGAAGCACATTTTGGGCAAGAACATGGCACCTTCCAGATCGTAGGAAATTTCCAATACTCTAGGGAAAACCTAGCTCCAAAGGTCAAAGACAAAGGTAATTTGAGTATGGAAAAATATTTTTGGAGCAAACCTTTATAATACTCGCGCTTAAATTTAGGTTCCCTTTGTCTCTTGCAGCTATGTTTATGAGAAATTTTCCACGATTCGGCAACACAAAGCTAAATGAGCAGGCTTTTTTTTAATTTAAACCTGCACCGCAGCACCGAATTGCCAATACATCTAACTCTTCAAAACAAGAAGCGCGCAGTTTTTGCACGCGCAGCCTTTGCGTAGCCTTTGCACGTCCCAGTGAGGTGCAGGAGGGGAGCCATGTGTTCTCACAAAAGAGCGGGGCTGCAGGATCGTATAGAAACTACACTACACCCAAATCGAACACGTGGCAGCTGGTTGACGCCTAGTATATGCTCTTTTTATGCAGAAACTTCATAAACCAAATATAGATCCGGGAATTTTCAATTGGATTGGCGATTCCTATTGTCAAGAAAACAGCCCGTGTTAATTAACGGTGTACAATCCTCTTTTATAAAAATAACACCCGAGTCCCGCAGGGGTCAGTACTTGGCCCTCTTCCTGTTTCTAATATTTATTAATGATATTGTTGATAGCATCTCTTCAGATATTCGATTATATAGGCTGATGATTGTATTTTGTACAGTGATGTGACTTGTAATGCTGATGTGTTTACTCTTCGAAGGATGACATTGATGCCTGGTGCATCAAGTGGCGCATGCCTCTAAATGTGTCTAAATGTATTAGCGCCAGATTCACTATAGAAAAACTAACATTGTTCTTTCGTCCTTCAGTATGGTGGGCAGTGGCGTCACAAGGGGGGCGGGGGCGGACCGCTCTGCAGGGCTCAGGGGGGTGTCGCGGGCCACGAGAGCGGGGGGGGGGGGAGTTGCGGCGGGCCACGCGAAAGCGGGGAGGGGGGTCGGTGGGTCATGCGGCGGGAGGGGGTTCGGCTTCGCCCTGTGCCGCTGACCGTGACGCCACTGGGGTGTTTCACTTGAACAGGAGTTGGTGTTAAATATTTGGGAGTCATTTTTTCGTCTGATTCAAGATGGAATAAACATGTTGACTATATCACGGCGAAAGCTAGCTGGTCGCAGGGATTTATTAAACGCAATTTTAGGATGGCTCTGCCCCATCTCTGAAGGAGAGACAATATTTTTCTCATGTACGGTCTGTCCTTGACTACGCCAGCGAGATTTGGGATCCGTTCAGGCACAACTTGGTAGATCAAGATGAAAAGATACAAAAACGTGCTGCAAGATTTGTTACGGGTAATTATGATTTCCGAGCTAGCATAACTACACTTAAATCGTTTCTAAATTGGATACCTCCGAGTCCAAGGCAGAAATTTCTCCGTCTCAAGCTTTTACATAAAGTGTTTTACAACGACAGCGCTATTTGTAGGCCCAAGTATATTTATGAACCTGCCTACGTGTCAGAAAAGAGAGATCATTTAAACAAAAATTCGTTAATTTCATTGCAGAATTGATGTTTTCAATTGTTCTTTTTTCCGCGGTCCATTGATGATTGGAACAACCTGCCAAGTGACATTGTTGAAACAATGTTGTACGGAGCTGTTTTTTTTCTTCTTCAAAAGATTCAAGGGTACGTCTAATTATCGCTGTGTATTACCCATTGTATTCTTGTTTTACTTTCTGTTTTCAGAGTATAATTTTTTGTCTATCTCCCTTACTATATTGCCTCCTTAGGCGATGTAGATATTCAAATAAATGTGCGTGTGTGTAAATCGTTTAGTTGAGAAAAAAAATAAGAAAGAAATGGTCGCACTCGCGCGTGACTTCTTTCACGGGACTTTCCCCTAGAAAGCCTCCTTTCTAAATGTTCTGACGGAGGTCGCCCGACGTCGTGCAATCGAGCATTGTCCGTAAGATTCGGACTCGTCTTTCAGAGTCGCCAGCAGGTCTGATGCACTGCTCGTAGGAGCTAGGAGTGTCTTGGCCCAGGTGGGCCCAAGCATCGCTCTTGTGTGTCGCGAGAGCCTCACATTCCCAAATCAGGTGGTAAAGTTTTGGGAGTGTGCCGTCTCCTTTGCATATTTGACATCTTTGGTCGGGGGGTTCGTAATCAGGGTTCAGCTTTCTTTTCTTGATGATCTCACATTTTGTGAGTCATGTATGGCGTTGTTGCGCCACCCGTACGAGCTCGTCGTAATATCATCATTTCCTTGCGTTTGATTTTGAGTTGGTTCGGTGGAATGGGATTTGGTTCGGGATTGCAGGATTCCTTTGGTCGGTGCTTCCATTATTTTTTGTGCATCCGCATAGCTTCAACCGGGTCGTATGTTGTATCGGCAGTTTCAGTGTTAGTCGATGAGGGCTCGATTCTCTGGTGTCACGCAAGGGGTGAGGACTGTTTGGCTCCCTCTCTGCCACGTCATGCGCCGCCTGGTTGCCGTAGATGCCCTGTGTACCCGGATCCATCGGATGCAGACCTTTGTTTCGTGTGCACGGAATAGGTGCACTAGCAGAGCCACGTGGAAAATGCGTTTGATGGTTGTGCACGTCGTGGCACCGTGTCTTTTGCATTCTCGGATGACGTGCTGCGAGTCCGTAGATATGTATACTTGATTTGCGTCGTGCTGTCTTTGTGTCGCCTCCAGTTAAGTGCCTCTCTATCGCGAAAAGCGCTGCCTTGGCTTCGGCGAGTTCGGGAGAATAAAGATCGGATCCTCGTGGTTGGGTTGTGGTCAATATCAATGTCCCCATTGGGTTGCCTTTAGAATTGAAGATGGCGGCGGCTGTCTTGGCAGTCTCTGGGCCGGCGATTTTCATCGCCGCGTCTGTGTACGCGACCGTAATGGACGGGCCCACCAGACACGTTCGGACTTTGACTGCGTGGTTTCGGGCGTAGTGTTCCCTTCTTTTAGCGTGTTTCTGCGTGTCCATGTTGCGCGGGATTGGCTGGGATTATATGAGGTCGATGAGGTTCCTTAAAGGGGCCCTGCAATCATAATTAAGCGTCTACCTTTTTGCGGTTTCCACGTCTCCTGGGGTTCGGGCAAGCCAGCGGGCACGGAGAGAGTAACCAAATATCAGTGCGTCTCGTTCTCTCGCTGCAGCCTGCGTCTCGTTCTCGTTCCTCTCTCGCTGCAGCCTGCTCTCGCTCTCGTTCCTCTCTCGCTGCAGTCCTGCGCTCGTTCCTCTCTCGCTGCAGCCTGCGCTCGTTCCTCTCTCGCTGCAGCCTGCTCCCGCTCTCGTTCTCGTTCCTCTCTCGCTGCAGCCTGCGCTCGTTCCTCTCTCGCTGCCGTCTGCTCTCGTTCCTCTCTCGCTGCAGCCTGCTCCTGCTCCTCTCTCGCTGCAGCCTGCTCTCGTTCTCGTTCCTCTCTCCTAGCGTTCTGAAGCAGTTCCCACGCAATTTTAATTTCCTCTGCTTCTGCGCTCTCTGAAATCGCTTTACTGATCTCAGATTTCTTCATCTTTGGCTCCACCTCCACACCCAATTCTTCACATAAACAGAATAAATCTGTTCTCAGTAACCTCATTAGATCCATGATCGCTGCTTTTAGCTTTGGCTTTGTTCTAAAACTTGTCGCAAGGTTCTACCAAAACCTAGCGCACGAGTCAAAACCTAAGGATTCCCAGCAGTTCAAAATTAATTACCCATAATCTGAAGCCTGGCGAATCTCAAAGCAAAGTCCAAACGCTCACCCGCAGATGTAGCACGATGTCGCATGGTCCGATCCCAACCGCTGCCAACCAGTTGTTAGAGGCGGGGTTTATGCCGCACGTCCGGGAGCTTCCTGGCTCGTGACGACGACCATTCCCCGAAGTGAAGAACCCAGGGGTCCAGTGGAGGTGGGAGAATTGGTAACGTAACGAACGGTTTAATTACATGGTTGCGATACAGTCGTCAAATCCGAGAGAACTAACGGAGCAGCCTCACGCTCCGCCTTATATAGGGTCCGTTTTCTCCCTCACTCCCCGCCAGGGCAGCAAGTGCGCAGCAGCAACCCGCCGTCAAGTGCGTCGTAGCAAAGTCCGCCGCGTCGTAGCCAGAAGTGCGTCGTAGCCAAAGTTCTCCGCAGTTAGGTCATGCCTCTCTCCCTTTCCTGAGCGCACCAACCCCCACGCACACACACACGTCCCGTTGACGTCACGGACGCGCTGAGACCTGTCTCGTGCAGGCTCAGACAGGCGGCCGACGGCCCTGGACTCGTCGGGACTCGTTTCGTGCAGGAACAGACAGGCGGGCGACGGTGCCGGACAGATTCATGACTCGTTTCCGCAGCGTTGAAACTCGGAAGAAGGTTGCCGAAGGTTCCATTCTTAACAGCGCTGACAGAGCCATTGTCCCCCTAGAAGATTAGCCCGTCGCTCAAAATTCACACAAAACTTGCTTTCCCCACCCCGTTCACCCCGAAGCTGACAGTGCTGTGGAAGCTACGTGCTTGTTGGGCCAGCCACACTTGCCACGTGATCACGCTCTCTCGCGCGTACCCACGCGCAGAGAATGAAGTCAGGTTATGAAAGGGAGGCGGCTGATTGGTCCGGCATGCGCATAGCTTCCACCACAATGTCAGCTTAGGGGGAAGGGATTAAGTGAGGTCCGGTCTCGTGTGACGTGCGTTTGGACCCGGTGACGCGCTTTGGGAACCGCGGATGTATCACAGTGAAAAGGCAGAGAGCTTACGAAGGGGAGGAGGTACGAAATAGTCCGCTGTGTTTTCAAATTTTCGCACTGAAAGTCAGGCTTTTGACTTTCTACCTTTTTCTTTTGGCCCACTGAACGATGTGCTATTAGTAAAATCCCAATCTAAAATGATTTATCCCAACCCAAAATTCGTTTCATGGGCCCTTTAACTTCAGTAGCTTGAAACTGATGCCGTCAGCACCAGGAGAAGACTGGTGGGACAAGTTCTGTATAATATTTGATAATACCATCAGAGTCAATTTTAATGCTTGCCAAAAATAAATGATTGTGCGCAAAATAATACTGGGGCAATGGATAAGTAATAATCGTCGGTGAAAACATCTCCGAAGTATTCGTAGAACTAATTAGCACACGCCATAGGCGGCGTTGCATTGCCTTGGGGTCTAGGAAACAATTCGTAATTGTATATTTATGAGGGCTAAGTATTTTCCAAATTTTTTGGGGGATTGTTTTGCATTAATTTTTTAAGATCAATGTTAAAAAAGTCATATTTTGCAGCCCTGTATTTTTTTTTTCAGCTTTGCCTAAGTATCACATAGACACCATAACGCATTCTAGACTCGGCTTTTTTGAAGGGTCGTCTTTTAGTGTCCATCATTTTTTTCAATGGTTTTGCAAACAATGTTTTTTCTGGTGTATTAGGTTTTGCTTTTGCACAGGCGAGTGTGCATTAGGTTTTCTTTTTGTACACACACACAAACACACATATGTACTTAAAGTTGATCTTGAAGGCCAGTATCTTCAACATACTTTTGGAGCGCTTCAAAGACGATACATTGTTGACGCCAATTGTTCCATGGGTGCAGGATTTTTGACACGTTAACTGATTGTTGGTTCAGCTGCTGAAGCGTCTCTTTATGTCTTCTCGTTGAGTTTAATATTTAATGCATTCGCATAATAAATGCTCAACATCTTCCTTGCCGTCACATATATCGCAGTTTGGGTTATCAGTCCGGCCAAGAAGAAAATTGTAATGCCACGGTTATCGTTATTTTTATGTTTGTACTTTGCCATTGTGTCTTTTACGCGTATGTTTATGTGCCACGTTTTTTTATTATTTTTATTTTTGTACTTTACCAAAGTGTTTTGTACGTTTTTCTACGCGCTTTCATGTTTTTGCTTACATTCAAGCTTTTGAATTTCCCCCCTCATATGTATGCCCTGGGAGGGCGCTTGTGAGGTGCGAATAAATGAAATGAAATGAAATGAAAAGTGTGTGTGTTGTGCTTGCGTCTGCGTGACATTACTCTTACTCTAAACGTCTGTATTCCCCTCAACCCTTTCCTAGGGAGCAGCCAGGCAGAGAACAAACTCCGGCTTACCTCACCACGTTTTAATTAAATCTCTCTCTCTCTCTCTCGTCATTGTGCCCTTGCTTTTGTCAAGAAGATCTTTGTCGCTGCCGGGCCGCACTGCTGGTCATGGCATCGGTGCTAAGCCTAGCCGAAGAGTGGTCTATCCGTCTGGGTCATGGCGTACACATGTAGGTGCTGGTTCCATTCCTCACGAGCAGCTTGGAATCATTATCAATGACGTTCACGGACATGTAATGGGATCGTTGGTCGCAGGTTCCAGAGCACACAATGTACTGCTGCCTTCCGATAAAAGGGTGAGTGCATGCAGCTTCCACACGTGTCCTTTCTCTTTGAATGACGTAGAATATGATACACAACTACAAGCAGGGTTAAGAATCAGAGCGGATACGAAGCGTTTGGTGAGCGTCGCGGCAACGTTTCTTTACATGCGTTTTTTTTTTGCGTTGATAATTAGTGGGTTTGTTGGAAACGAGCCGCGCTGTTCAGTGGGGATGGGCGATCCTTGGGCCGTTCTTTGGAGACCCCTGCTTTAGAAGGACCTTCTGGATTTCGCTAGCAATAAACTCAGGCTTAATTAGTTTACTAACACAGCGGAAAACGGTCAATGCTTAAATCTTACCACAAAAATCTCATAGAAAAGAGAAAGAGAGCAAACAAATTGTCGTATATAGTGTTTTTCATTACTTTTGTGCTTCCGCACAGACAGGCAATAAAGAGGCGTACGACTGTTTAACCTAGGACGCCAGAGCGAATTTCTGTTCGGGTTCGTTTTACGTTTGAACCAGACCCACATCTTTGGAGCAACAGGGACATGCTACGTGCCCCAGTCGCCTTTTTCAAGTGTTGTTTTATTTACACCTTTATTTATTTTATTTATACGTTTACTTACATCGCCCTTACTAAGGCAATATTGTAGGTGGTAGACAATTCCAAAATTTAAACAAAATACAAAGTACTCATTCAAAGCGAAAAAAATGATCTTATGCGGTACGTTTCAAGGTCACACTAGTAGTGAAAATGACATCACAGCAACTTTGAAAAATAAGAAAACAAAAAACAAATACGAGCACAAAAATATAAACGGAAGTCAATCAATCAATACAATAACTCAGCGGTTTTCTATTGGGGGTTAGCGGGCCCTTTGGGTTCCGCGAAGGCATTTAGGGGTCCGCGAAGCCCAGCCTCATCAGTCAAGCCCGGCAATAAAAGGTGTCTTTTCTCAGTCTGAGAAGAAACGTACCAATTTCTCGGGTGAGTTTTCTCGGGTGAGTTTTTTCGGGTGAGTTTTTTCGTGTATATGTCAAAAATAGAAGTCTACTTCACACAGCCCTTAGTTATATTCATTTATTAAATCATGATTAAAGTTTCCATGGCGGCGCAACGCACGCAGCGGCCCTAGAGTTTTTCGATATGCTCCCCCGAAGGGGGAGCAGAGTTGCGCATTTGTTTTCCCCGCGCCGCCACGCCGCTATTCGCCGAGATCCATCACGTGAGGAGCAAAGCATCCGGCGCCGTGCAAGAAAGCCGACGTCGCTCGCGCCCCGGCGTATGTTCCCCTGCTTTCGCCTCCTTCTCCTCTTTTTCTGTTTTCCATGCGCGGCGGCGCGCGCGGCGCCGCTATTCGCCAAATTTAGTCACGTGAGGAGCAAAGCATCCAGGGCGTGCAGGAAAGCCGGCGCTACGGCCACCCGCCGAGGCTGAATGCGCAACTCTGCTACCGTAGGTAGCTATATACAGGAACTCTAAGCGGCCCGGTCACCGGTAAGAGCGGTGCAGGACTGGCGGCAGAGCCCGCTCGGGCAAACTCCGGGGAGGGTGCACGGCAGAGCTCAGCGCGGCGCGGCCACTTCACGAGAGCGCGCACGCGGCCGTCGGCCGGGGAAACGTGGCCGTCCACGCCACTACGCCGCAGACGAACTAAGCGAGCGGAAGAATGACATTCATGCTTCCGCATTCACAACTTATAACAAGAGACCCCTTGCAGAAAGCCCGGCAACAGTGTGTCTCGGCATGGTAACCATGGCAACAGCGAGGCGGTCAGCAGCTGCGTGACATGGCGAAGGAAAGCAGGTCGCAACCTCGCTGTGCGCAAACCGAGCTTCAGGCGCTTCATGTGTTGTTTTAAGGACAGTTTACGCGCTCCAGAGTATCGGGGAAGATGCCAACACAGTGCTGTGTCCCGGTCTGCACGCAATATGGATACACTGACAAATTCGGACGGAAGGGAGTACTTATACATACCTATCGGACCGTCCGCTGCCGCGACCGTTTCGCGAACCTCACGAATTCGCACGCATTTGCTTAATGAGGATAATATATTGGTTCTGCATTATACTGCTTTGCGTTTTCTTTACTATTGCTGTTAGCCAGGTATACGTTTGACGCGGATAAACGAGCGTCGGTTTTACCCGACGCATCCGTTGCCTTTCGGCCGGCCTCACGATTTTGCATGGAATTGCTTCATATACTACGTTGTTATTTCATCGCACATTTATTTGGTGTTGCTCGGTAGACAGATACCATTGGCGAGGCTAAACAAACAGTCGAATTCCCGTATCAGTCCTGCGAACATTTTCTTCCCTAACAATAAACGCGCGAAAAAACAAACAAAAAAACTTTACCTCGCAGGCGCGTTTTTTTTAATATTTTATGTTATTGAGGCATTCACTAACACCATGTTACTTTATGCTGCCATGCAGAATTGGGACAGCACCGCATCAGGTTCCCCTTGAGGGCATCTTTTTATGCAAGTTTAGTGGGGACTTGCAGAAACATAATGATTTGTCATATTTGTCATGATTTGTCATCGTCTCATCATCTTTGTTTTAAGGTTTCATACCGAAAAAAACTAGCTAGCAAGGTTATTTTCCCAGCCGGCAGCGGGAAACAGCCGCGTTACTTCATTTACCATACCACTTTTTCACGCAGAGCCAGCGGGCCGAAGAAAAACATTCCTTCACCATGGAGAGCGCGCACACTGTTGCCCGAGGCGCACAGAGTTGTCACACTTTTGAAAGGGGTCTAGTGCTTAGGTGTCCTCGGACTTTTTCTTCTCGGCCTATTGTCATTGTCAGCATAGCAGACCCGTAAGTTTGCACATGTAGAAGAAAGCTTCTCAGATAAAGTTGCCAGGCGCGCAACTCCATTTTTTAAAGGCTAATCTAAAAACAGAGCACTCCAAACTTAGGCGTTCGTGGTCATGGTCTTTGGATAGATAACAACGGCTTACCTTTTGTAACGGGCGGTAGATTGCGCCCCCTAACCTAAAATAACAAAAACTTAATTTCCAGCTTCCTCTTTCAAGCCAATGCGTTTCTCTATCACCAAGTCATACCGATGATCGAAAAAAAAAAACATTTGTGAAATTAAGCAAAAAAAAAAAAAAAAAGGCTCGAGGTGCACTATACTAAAGCACTTCTTATGAGTTGCGAATGGGAAAGCATGCTTTTCGTTCTTCCGCGTCGGCCGTATTTGCGTCGGCCGTGCGAGCGCTCTCCCAGCTCTCCTTGCCGCTCTGACCTTGGACGCTTCGTGTTACCGGCGTGCTCGCGGCTAGGGGAGTACTCGCGGCGCGGACACGCAGCGCCATGGGGTGGTGGTCGTTGAAACTGACACGCTGCGGCTGGGTCAATGGGAGCCTCGTCGACGCACGCCAGCCATTGGGACCGAACGCGAAATCCCGCTCCTTTGAGATCGGGGAAACTAGGTGCCGTCGTCAAGGCTTTTCGCGTGGTTTCATAGCTGGGAGCTGGCTTCACTTGGAGAAAGGATTGTAAGTGTGCCGTTTGGCGCTGCTTCAAAGCTGATGACGTCAGCTCGCTCCATAAAAAGTTAATGCTTTCGCAATAAAAAAAAAGTTAAAATCATCATCTTTTGTTTTCTCACTCCGACGAGGGAGTCGCCACATTTTCCTCTGGTATTATTTCAGCAGGACACGGACTTTAATAAAACCGTCTGGCACGTCGCTAGACGAAACATAATATACGACACCTGATAATTCAATTAATAATGCGTTTGTTGCCATCATAGAGGTAATAAAACTAACACTTATTATAACTCCTTTGTTCCTCGCACTAGCTCCGATTGGAATCGCCTTTCCGCTGACATAGCCTCCATAACCAGTATTATTGATTTTAAAAATGCCTTGTTTGTTAGTTTTTGATTAACCATTTTCTAGTTGGTATTACTGTTATAACATTGTGTAAATATTTTTGAAGTGTCTGAGCAAGCGTACATTAATTACTGTATTATATTTCACGTATCATTAACTGTACCTTTGTCGCCTATTCCCCCCCACTCCCCTCTGTAATGCCCTTCGGGGCCTTGAGGGTAAATAAATAAATAAAAATCAGCAGAACCCATCCTTTGGGAATGATTATCTACGTTAATGCGAATAGCATCAAACGGTGCGGAGTTTTGCGCGTTCGTCAGGTGGCCGGCACACTCTAGATACGCCAGCCCACTCTTGAGGCGATTCTAAATTTGTTGACACTTTCACAGCCCTGCGCACGATCTCCGCAGCCCAGCACGTGCGTTTGTGTCACTTAGGAAGGCGAGCAAAGCACGCGCCATACGCACAAACACTCAAAATGGTACCGACCAGACTTTCTGGCGTCTCAGCTAGTCTCAACCAACGGTACTCTAAACGGTTGTTTATATCTTTACCATAGGACGCGCTTACAGCGCTGTCACAGCTACCGGTGCGCGCGCGTTCCATGCACGAGGGCTCATTCCGCTCTCGTGAGGCTGAGCTAGAGGTCTCCCGAGCGCAGGAGAGGGTGAGCTAGAGGGAGAGGGTGAGCGCGGGAGAGGGTGAGCTAGCCCTCGTGCATGGAACGCGCGCGCACCGGTAGCTGTGACAGCGCTGCAAAGCGCGTCCTATGGTAAAGATATAAACAAATGTTTAGAGTGCGGTGAATGACTGCCTTCATAGCTCTGTGGTTAGCGCGTCTGCCTGCTGATCAAAGGGTCAACGGTTCGAATCCCAGCCGGCGCCGGTCTTTTTTATTTATTTATCGACCCGCGGCGTAAGAGGTTAGATAGCCAGATAGATATATAGATAGATAGATAGATAGATAGATAGATACATAGACGAAAAGTGCGTGAAGTATCCAAAGAATGCTATTCGCATTAATAAAATCTCTAGCTGACATTGCGCTAAGTTCTGACCCAATAGACAATAGACCATTTGCCAGACGGGCCCAACCATCCAAGCACGAATGCAGGGATTACGTTGCTACGCGCCGCACGTGCTGGCCCTCAGCGGTAGTGGGGTACAAAGCAAGTACACTAAAACAAATGGCATCTTGCGCGCGTTCGTCCATGCTTTCTCTTTGGTTATTTACTTCGAATCTCTTACGCAGGAAAGGCGTGCGCGTGTGGCGCGTGGAACGCCGATCTCCTGCATTCTCCCTTGATGACTTGGGCAAGGCAGTCACGTGGTCTATTTGCTGTCTTACCCAAGCATCAAGGAGAATGCGTAGGGACTGGTGCTCCACGCGCCACACGCGCACGCTTTTCCTGCATAAAAGATTCGAAGTAGAAATAACCAAAAGAAAGCATGGACGAACGCGCGGGCAAGATGCCATTTGTTTTGCCGAGTTTTTGCTTTGGAAAAGATTACTACTGCTGAGGCCAGCACGTGTGGCGCGTGGAACACCAATCCCTGCATTATCCCTGATGCTTGGGTAAGACAGCAAAGGGTCTATTGCGACAGCCGCAGCTTTTTTAACATGCAGTGGCGTAGTAACGGGGGGGCCGGGGGCCGTGGGCCCCGGGTACCAGGAGTCTCAAAGTCACGGGGGGGGTGCCACGTGCGGCGGCGGGGGGGGGGGGGGCGCCGGCAATCCCCCCGGCTTGACTGGTTCGTAAGTTGCAAAGAATGTGCCGAACGCATGAGGTCACCACTCTTCCATCACTGAACGTGTCTGGTGCAGAGTCGCAAAACTGGCTTGGCTCGCGCAAAGTCATCGCGCGCCGGCGGAAAAAACAAGCGCGGAAAGTGCGGGAGCACTCGAGAAAGAGCTGTGCCCGGGCACGTCGAGCCAACGCCGCCTAGTCTACGCCAAACCCAGCGCAAGGCGACGCTGGCCGGCGCCGACCACGGCCGGACTGCGCCGAGACAGCAAGAGAGCAAGGCGCCAGACGAAGAAGGAAGAAATCAGCATCGAAGGTCTTACACAGAAGGGAGTCGCCGGGAGGGGGTAAACGTGTTGGAGCCGACTTTCTCAACGTGTCGCCTCCCTCACCCGACTCTCACTCCATGGCTGTCCACTCCGTGCACGGAACCGCAACACGCGCCGAGGGGGGAGTTCCGGAGAGGAGAGGTGCTGGCGAAGAAAGGCTTCTTTGGGCTTGTGCCTCAGCATGGCTTCCTCGCTCTCTGACCCCGCCGTAAGTTACTAGAAGCGGCAGTGTCGCTCGCCGTCAGGAGAGCGGTCACAATGTAGTGTTCTGGCAAGTGAATTCGTAATGTTGTGACGGCGACGGCGTTTCCCTGTTGCCACAGCGTGCCATGACTGGAGACCGTCGAGCTTTTCGGAAATCTGCGTGGACGGACTGGCTTCAGCGCCGCAGTGTACCGTATGCCAACGATGGTTTGATTGCGTTGTGTTATGCCTTTCCATTTTAAGGCGTGTGGGTTAGAGGCTCATTTTGGCGACAACATCTTACCGAATTGCCTCGAAACTCTGTTTAGAGAAAATGGCGGCCGCCGGCACGCTGTCGCTTGCGGTCTCGGGGGAGCGGGGGGGGGGGGGGGGGGGGGGGGTGACAAAAGATATAAGGGCCCCGGGTGCCAGATGGTCTAGCTACGCCACTGTTGACATGTCATTTTTTTTTTACGAGTGACGGTTTGGTTTATATGAACCCTTGGTGATCTTGCCCAGCACGCTCTACGTGCAGGGCTACGTCGTGACACCTGTCGCCCGCTTTGTACTCGGGCCTGGCGTGACAGGTCATGGGCGTCCTCAGCGGCGCCTGTCCGTCAACGGCACGTCGGCTTCGCGACGCCTCACGTACGCAACAGCATCATAGCAACAGGGCACGGCCAACTCGAGAGAGTCACCGGTAAAACCCAACGCTTCTCTCCGCTTGGATTTTACTAAACACTAATTATTTGCTCGAAATGACACCACAACATTATTGAAAGAGAATAAACTGAATGTCGGAACGTTCAACTACTTATAAAAGCAGCAGCCGCTTCGCGGAAGGCGGCAAGCTGCGTGAGCGCGAGCTCTGTCAAATGATCGAACTTGGTCAAACCAGATTTCCATTCCATCCCGCGCCTATTGGGGAAGAGGAGCGACCGTGACGCCCCAAGCGGTTAACTTTAGAACTACACGGATGGGGACAACAAATGCAATGACTCAGCGCTCGGCCGACATAACCGAACGCGGCGTCAGCGTTCGGCTGGAGTTCGTGTTCTCCGATAATGGGGAGGAGGGGCTCTTTTGTTTCCACTCCGGCCTGCACGAACAATGCAGCATGCACGGTCCCAGCTCAGCACAAAAGCCGAAGTGGTTCAAGCTCGCATTCTCCGAGGATAGATCCGGCACTTTCCGATGGCTGCTCTTCGAACGCTCGCTGGAATCGGCCGTTTGCAACGCAAACAATAGCCATCCGTTCAAAATGCAAACGTACAGACGCGCGATTGTCATTAGCAGATTTCGTTGATCATGTTTAAGTAATTTCATTTCAGTATCCCTTGTGACAAAGAATTTAGAGAAAGCTCCTTCCTCCTGCAGAGCAATGCTGGAGAGGAGGCGACCTCCTCTCTATCATTACTTCAGCTAAAGTGGAAAGAGGTAGATGCTTCCCCTGAACTCGTAATTGACAACAGAAGACGAGGCCTTTTCCTCCAAACGTCATCACTTCCACACAGCGCAGCTTACCTTGCGTCAGCATCGTCAACAGCGCTTTCCACAGTGTCTCACGAGCGCGATGCCAAGACGGACTCGTCTGCCGCTTTGAGACGGCTCTCGCCGAGCTTCAGCGTGTTTGCAGCTTGCGATCCACCAACGATGACGTCATGCACAGGGCTTGGTCTTTTTTCTAACTCCTTCTGTCTGTGAGCCGGAACACTGCATAGGGTTGCTGCTACACGAAAAGCTCCGCCTCAAGCATGCTGCCAAGACGCCCAAGTGTTATCGAAGGTAGAAAGTTAAAGGGCAGCTGCAAAGAAAAAAATGTGTATTTTTAAACAGCCTAATTGGGACAAGCATGTCACAAAACAATTTTTCCGCCAAAAACAAAATTTTTTACAGCATTATTTATTGTGCGAGACTGATTTTAGTTTGTGGCTATTTCGTCCGTTTTAAATCGCGCGCCACAAAGTTAGCATTATACGTCACGGAGTGGCTGCTATACGTCACGGAGTGACGTATAACAGCCACTCCGCGCGCTTCGAAAAGAGCGGGATTTTCAAATGTGGAGAAGTTGTGACCCCGACTAAATTACGTCCTGTGGTGTAAATATTGCTAGAAAAAAAATTGTTTTTTTCGCGGAAGGTTTATTTTTTGACATGCTTGTCCCAATTAGGCTGTTTAGAAAAACACTTTTTTTCTTTGCAGTTACCCTTTAAAGAGGTCATGAAACGCTTTTCCAACTTTTTCCTGTTTAGCTTTCCTCCTCAACTCATAAATCGCGCATTCCACTAAACAGTTCAAGAAGACGAGAAGAGGGGAGGCCCCTCTTGCTCGGAATCTGGTTTGTGTACCCGGACAGAGCCATTGTCCCCCTAGAAGATTAGCCCTTCGCTCAAAATTCACACAAAACTTGCTTTCCCCACCCCGTTCACCCCGAAGCAGGGATTTCCCTAGACCCCCCTAGGGAGGGTATAGACCCCCTAGTTTTCCTAAAAAAAAACCTTAAATCTAAAAAAAATAAAATTTTTTTTTTAGATTAAGTGAGAAAACACCACCTCTCAGGTGTATATATAGAGAAAGGGAAACATACATTACGGGTATGAGCATTTGGTTAATAGACGTCTGTAATTTAGCTAGTGGACTAAAAAGAAAGTTTTATATTTTATCTAGCCTCGCCTCGCCTCGCCCTCGCCCCCCCCCGAGCCATTGGGACACCCCCTTGATTAGAATCCTGGGGAAACCCCTGCCCCGAAGCTGACAGTGCTGTGGAAGCTACGTGCCCGTTCAGCCACACTTCCACGTGATCACGCTTTTCGCGCATACCCGCGCGCAGAGAATGAGGTCAGGTGATGAAAGGGAGGCGGCTGATTGGTCCGGCCAGCGCGTAGCTTCCACCACAATGTCAGCTTAGGGATGAAGGGAATAAGTGAGGTCCGGTTTCGTGTGACTCAGTTTGACCCGGTGACGCGCTTTCGGAACCGCGGATGTATCACAGTGAAAAGGCAGAGAGCTTACGAAGGGGAGGAGGTACGAAATAGTCCGCTGTGTTTTCAAATTTTCACACTGAAAGTCAGGCTTTTGAATTTCTACCTTTTTCTTTTGGCCCACTGAACGATGTGCTATTAGTAATATCCCAAATTAAAATGATTCATCCCAACCCAAAATTCGTTTCATGGGCCCTTTAAGGAGACTGAAGACGGAGCTTCCACCACGGATCTTATTGAATTTGTAGAGGTGGCAAAGTTCGTTACAAGCAAAACGTTTTGTGGCTGCCATGTTTAGTTGGGCATGTGTGTAGACGTGGCTGTGACGTCTGTAATGAGTGTTTTATGCTTTCGGACTAACTCAATGTCTGAGAAGGGGCTGCCAATTTTGTTTTATTGCGTAAATGGTTCTGGCAATTACGAAAGCGTAGCACCAGTGAAAGGCAGCATAAAGCCTGAATCACATGGTGCGATTCAGCTGCAAACTTTGCAGCTGCGACCTTGAAGCACCGGAGCTTCCATCACGCTTTTTGCCGCACAAGTGACGTCGCGAGTGTGAAATCGCGAGTAAAACTGCACCACTAGAGTTGGGCGCAATTCGCTTCGAAAACACGCGGGACAATCGAAGAGGGTGTTGGGTGCGTTGTAAAGTGATGCTCAAGGGTTCTGTGACTTTGAATGCCTGGATACCGATCAAGAATTGATGTCGTAGACATGGGAACCCTTCGGAAATGTTTCACGGGTGCAACGCGCGTGAAGGCGCGTAGTTATGTACTCTGCCAGTATTTGTGAGGTGGAGAACTCATGGGCCGCCCAAGTAATATAAGATGACCGACAAACCAGTTCAACGGTTGGAAAGCCTCAGTGCGATAAGGAAGGTAGGCTCTCCACAATCTGTTTACGGTGCAGTGAGAACAAAGATCACGGGCGAGAACTCCCACATCTGGCAGGCGCTCTCACCTGCCCAGGTACACGAGGCACATTCCAGACGAAGAGATTGCATTACCTTCGCAGCATCAGCCATTGCCTTTAACCTAGGTACCGAGACCGCAAGTACAATTTTATTCCAATGTCGGTTAAGGGGGGACACTGGCTAGAGGTTGAACCTCTGAACTACTCAAGTGATTGCAATGAAATTTGCAGGGGAGATTTAACTTCAGATGTAGGTGTACTGTGCAAACTTTCAGCTCTCTAGGAGAACTTTACATACCTGCATAAGATGATGTGTCACTCTTCGTTAAGAAATCTATGATATGCAAATGAAGCTATTAAGCATCATTTTAACTGCTGGAGTATAAAGTGGGAGATGTGGAACTTCGGGCTATCTAGTTTTTATAACTCAAATGTAAATATTTTAGGAAAAGTGATTACCTCAAAATATGAGATGCATATCTGTCCTATGTCAATTTTTGAAAATATGGTTTTTTCTCAATGAGAACTTTAATGTAAAACAAAATAAAGTAGACAGCCCAATTCTCCAGAAAATTTCAGTTCAGAAACATCTTGATTGTGGTATCAGAATAATTTTACCTTCAAACAAAAGATTCCTTCGTATGAAATTTGCAGCAAAAAGTGGAACTGAGAAAATGCATTCAAACATTGAGCTCCTTTACTTTGTTACTGCCTCACAATGTGTTGAAAATATTTTATATCAACGTAACTATATGGCGCATAGTTATGAAATTTAGTGTAAGGGTGTATAATTAGTTTCTAAAACCGAAAACCTCAAAATTTAAAAATGCATCTTTTCAAAAAATTTTGAAACTTATGGTATATTCGGCTGGTCGCTTTTCAGCCTCTTGGAGCGCTCTGAAAAGCCGGTGTGCATTCGGCTGGTCGATGCCAGGCGCTCCAAGTATATTCGCCTGGTTCTTTCGGAGCGCTCTCGAAGCTCCGACTCTCGCCGTCCTCCGAATCGGAGCGGTTTGAGGCGCTCTGACTTGGAAGTGGGAGCGCGCGAGAGATCTGGCTGCCGACCGGTCACGTGACTCCAGCCATTCCGCCATTTTGCTTTTGTGTTGGAAGCGGACAGCGAGAACGCAGCTATTCCGCAGAAAGAGGGCTGCAAAAACAGCCGTCAGTCTCGACGCCGTCACCGTTGTGTTGTGCTCTCGAATTGAGGTGAAATGTCGTTGAAACGAAGACGTTTAATGTTACGGGTGGCACCGTCAGTGCTTCTGGCGAAGCTAGCAGACAGCGACAACACCAGCAGCTCGGACGACGACGACGAGGGCCGTGTTTACGACGCGAAGTCTGCCGAGTTGTTTGGACGCACCTTGTACGGGGCCCAAGGTCAAGGCTTATGTTTCTATAGTGCGAACCTACTCGGACAAAGCGGTAAGAACAAAAGTACGAGAGTTTTCAAGCTGTAAGGTTGTCTTTTTTGATAGTTTCGGAGGAACTTCCGCTTGGCACGGCTGGCTTGCGATGACCTTATCAGCGTTCGCGTTGACGGCTGCCATTTTTCAAGGATTGACGGATGGATGGATGACTGAAAACTGCTGAACCCTTTGAATCCGAGAAGCAAAAGTTCCGCGAGAGGGCGGCTCGTGCCGTCCACTAGTGGCGCAGGCCACCCTCTATTCGCTAGGCTTGCCGCTCTGAAAAGTTGAGGAGCGTTCGGCTGGGCGCGCCGATTCTCTCGCTCCGATGCGGAGGCGCTCCGGGATCTGGTAGCTCCGACTCGGATGATTGGAGCGCTCGAAAGTGACCAGCCGAATTTACCGTTAGGCCCATGTCCCCCCTTAAGGCACTTGCAGAAAAACGTGACATCACGATAAAACTTGACGCGTGTGGCACTCTCAAAACTTTTCCGAAGAAATAAAGCGAGGATTAACTTGAAGGTGTAATTGTAATTAAATACTACATCTTTGCCAGTATTTGTATTTAGATACACTCTCAAGAGTATTTGGCCCATTTCTGCCGTTACAAAATTACTCCCCCAAAAACAATCGCGCATCGCCGACGGAGGCGACACCCACGACATGCAGGGCCCATGAATGATGCTCGACGAAAACGCCGCTTTCTCGTTGGGAAAAACCTTTTATTTAAAAACACTTATCTCAAGTAGACTCTTACCTCGCTCCTAAAACATAGAACAGCGAAAGAAACGAAGGCGGACTGCTTTTTACTTCCCTCGCTTTCTTTTGGAAATTCTCGGGAGCAGACCCCAGCTCTCATGATGCTGCGGGACGTTCCCCATCTTCTAAAACCTCTTTGTTCTAAAACCGGCGATGCTGGGCACTCCGGCACAAGCACGCACACTGGAAAGGAACGACGGCTCTTGCTCGGCTCCCCGGCGACTACCGGTTGGGCAGGGCGTAGGGTTTCCAGCGGAGGCACTCGGGGTCCAGGGCTCGGTCGTGGCGCACCTTGCGCGACTTGGCCGGGAGGCTCTCCAGTGACTCCTGCCCGACCAGAGACCAAAAGGGCTAGCCACAGTAGGCACGGCACACAGCAGCACAAACCGGCAATTGCGAGTTCCTCCATTTTTATTTTTCCTTACAAAATAAATGGCAGTTGTCGGAGCTCACTAGGATGGTTTCGTACAAATTCAAACAAACTTTTTGAGGGGGATTGTAGATTGGCTCAACAAATCTGTCGCGTTTTGAAAGAAAAGCGGTCGGATTGAGAAAATATTGGAAAAGTCACACACTGGAATGTGTGAGAAGTTTGGTTTAATTTTTTATCAACCTTGACTGTTGCTTACCAATCGCCGAGCTTATGAAAAATATTAATACAGGCTCACATAGCAGGAACTATTGTGTACCATTCCTAGATTTGCTATTCTTAAAGCCAATATAAAGATTGTACTCACAAAGTTTAGTTGAATTCTAATAAAATTACCCACCACAGTGCGAAGGAGTTGGCTCATCTGAAGCACCAACTTTGTTCATTAAATTTAATAATAATAATATTAATAATAATTTTATTTTGACTCCTTGAGTCACAAAAAGAAAACAAATTTTACCAGACAGGGCTGGTGATTGTCACTGCCTTGTACGAGTAAAACACAAAAAAATGCCAATGTCATGTTCATACTGTGTAGTGCAGCATACGTAAGACTTGCACAGTTTAATAGAGTGCAAACAGGAATCATCGTTTTCATGCAACTTCCCCACATAACTACAGGTTTATTTTAATGACATAAACTGCCCTTTTCTTTGGAAGAGCCAACCCACAAGTTAAGAAATAACAAGGCTTAGCAAACCCTGAATTGTGTCAGATTTGTACACCAAATAAGTTTCAATTCGGTTAGACTAGGCAAAACATCTCATTTCTGGGAAAAAAAATACATGTGCCTATGTGTGTACTATGCACTGCTGTAAAGTGCAACTGCCATTTGGCTGACGGAAATTGGGCGCAACCATTACGAGGATCATGCTGCTGTTAGGTTCCCCACTTTTTTGGGTTGTGCCCACTGATGTGCAAAACAACAGTGTCTAGTTCCTCAATGACGACGTGTCTCACAAGCCGCTCAGATTCTGCCTTTGCTTAAGAAATGATCCATCAGATGGGCTCGTCGCACCAGCATCAGGAAGCCACAGAGCGGCAGCCGATATTTTAATGCGAATAGCATTCTTTGGATACTTCACGCACTTTTCGTCTATGTATGTATGTATCTATCTATCTATCTATCTGGCTATCTAACCTCTTACGCCGCGGGTCGATAAATAAATAATAAAAAAGACCGGCGCCTGGCTGGGATTCGAACCGTTGACCCTTTGATCAGCAGGCAGACGCGCTAACCACAGAGCTATGAAGGCAGTCATTCAACGCACTCTAAACGGTTGTTTATATCTTTACTATAGGACGCGCTTACAGCGCTGTCACAGCGCCGGTGCGCGCGCGCTCCATGCACGAGGGCTCATTCCGCTCTCGTGAGGCTGAGCACGGCCGCTAGCTCACCCTCTCCCACGCTCGGGAGAGGGTGATGTAGCGGCCGTGCTCAGCCTCACGAGAGCGGAATGAGCCCTCGTGCATCGAACGCGCGCGCACCGTAGCTGTGACAGCGCTGTAAAGCGCGTCCTATGGTAAAGATATAAACAACCGTTTAGAGTACCGTTGGTTGAGACTAGCTGAGACGCCAGAAAGTCTGGTCGGTACCATTTTGAGTGTTTGTGCGTATGGCGCGTGCTTTGCTCGCCTTCCTAAGTGACACAAACGCACGTGCTGGGCTGCGGAGATCGTGTGCAGGGCTGTGAAAGTGTCAACAAATTCTAGAATCGCCTCAAGAGTGGGCTGGCGTATCTAGAGTGTGCCGGCCACCTGACGAACGCGCATAACTCCGCACCGTTTGATGCTATTCGCATTAACGTAGATAATCATTCCCAAAGGATGGGTTCTGCTGATTTTATTGAGGGATTTGCCCTCTGCGGGGCAAAGACTTCGAGCAAATGTTCGTCAAGTTGCGCATTCTTCCTAACCGGCTTCGACTAGCTTCACATACCGTCTGGACTTCTCTTCCATTTGCTGACGGCTCCTGGTAAGGCCCCGAAGAAGCAAACTCGACTGGAGAAGCGTACACTACCGATCTAGCTTCCTTTCCGGAGTTCTCCCTGGTAGCGCCAGCAACCTTCGCGACTGGTCTCGACTGGCATCCAGAGGATTTTTCCTCCTCGGGTCAAAAATGGAGTGGCCATACTCACAGTGTTGACTTGGTTCCTCAGCACCAGGTGCTTTCCTTCCAGTACTTGAGCATACCCAGGGACTGCAGCGTGCTCACTATGTCGTAGGCGCTGATTGCCGTCTCTTGGCTCAGGTCTGTGTGTGCACAAACACAATTTGCATGTTAGACGTGTAAACTTGGAAAACCATTCATACTAGAACCAAACACGATGAACACAATACTCCTGAACGCTTTAGCACAGGCCATTTTAGGAGCTCTTCCATCGTAAAATGCAGCAATCAATCAAACTGTCTATTGCAGTGGTTCTCCAATCAGGGTCCGTGCAGCCCTGCCTCATAAGTCAAGTCCAGCAATAAAAGTCGTCTTTCTCCAGATTGAGAACAAACATACCAATTTTTGGGTGAGTTTTCTCATCTGTATGTCAATGAGAAAACTCTACTTTACACTAGCCCTTAGTTACCTATATCCATTTATAAAATCACTATCACAATTAACCTATACCTTTCCCTTCCCCTCACCATGAACAGGGTCCTCCATCATCTCCGCCGATCCACAAGGGATTTGCAAAACATCAATAAGTTGAGAATCACTGGTCTATCGGATAATGCTCTCAATAATATGCAAGTCTGTCCACTTTCCACAAAAACATTCCATCTGTTCAAGTGCAAGCTGTGGCCGCCAATGAGCTTACTATCTTGCGTTGGCATCAAAGCTGGCAGTGTGTTTGAATAAAAAATAAATACAAGGGTGTTTTGGACAGGTATATGAATACCAACCTGTAAAAGAACTAACTAAGGGTATTTAAGTGGCTCTAAGTGTTTATAGTTTCAGTAATTAGAAATACTTTCTAGGTTACTATAAAATTTCAGCAACTCTAACTCTAACTCAGTGGTTACGATTTTGGAGTGACTTGTAGTAACTTAGGCTTATAGGTTACTTCTCAAAATTAGACACATACTCATGTTCACGGAAGGTATCCACATCGGTGCCATGTGTTGTCGCTGCTCGAAACAGCTGCCGTGAGCAGAGTGCCGAATAAAAACGTAACCGTGCCAATATCTTCTCTAGATTGGCAATCTGACCAGTCGGGTGGCAATTGCGGCAAAACCTCGACTCTCTGGGAAAGTTGATGCGACATAACTTGCGTCGCTTCCTTCGAATAACTAACCATAGATACATTCGTAAGAATACAAAATCACGCCACTCCAATGGCCTCTCCGAAAGCAACCCCCGGTGGGGCCTTCCAAAAGGACGGGGGTTAACCTTGATGGAGAGCTCCTTGCCCTCGAAGCGCCTCAGGTAGTCCAGGACGACACTCTTCCAGTAGCTTCGGTACGAGATGAGTCCCAGGTCCGACAGCGGCTTCTCAGGAGACCCCACCTTGTTCTCCACCTTGCTCAGCAGGTAGCCTGCAACCGCCAGAGGGCGCTCTTCCGTAAGGGCTCGGCCCGCCCGCCCTCTCGTGCCCCGACCCACCGACGCTATGGAGCCTGCAACGCGTCTCCGACTGGTGTCTTTACGGTGTCCAAAAACTGCTCCCCCATTTCTGCCCCGTTCTGTCGCAGGTCGCTCTCCGGCTGCTTCGGCCGCCGAAAGTCGGGACACCACGACAACACTCATATTTTCTCTCGTGTTTTTTTTTTCTCCTAAACTTCTACGCCCCACCGCCATGGTCGCAATGTCCGACGGCATGACACTCCGGCTTTTGTGAGGTCCGTCGCTGCCAATTTGGGACCACTTTCGATGCGTGGGCAGAACAGGTCACTAAACACAAAATTCGGAGACATGTTCCAGGCACCATAGTATCGGTTAACCTCAGTTAGCGGCAGCAGAGAGAACTGCCCGTGTGCAGGTGTGATTCTTTTTGCTTTCCCACTCCCGTCGAACCACTAATTAGTGCTTAGTGCACCGCAAAGAGTTTGATTGCATCACAGATTTAACAAGCGGTTCAGGATATTTCGAGAACTTCGCAAAATAGGAGACATTTCACAGGCACACAATTTCATGATTGGGAGTAGGATGCTATGGTATTCATTAACATGTGTTTATTTATTTGCACTACCAAAAAATTTGTCACAATTTTTTCCCAAAAGGCTAAGTATGCGAAAATTATGTCTTCAGAAAAATTTTGTTTGTCACAGATGACTGCTTAAAAAATTCAGTAGAACTTGTTATGTTTATTCCGAAGCTTTTTCATCCAATGCTAAAGCTATTTTAGTCTTAACTTAAATTTTACTCATGGACTACATAAAGGCGTAACTAAACAAAAAAATATACACAAAGATTCAACCAAGAAATTCAGACCTACTACGATTTCTCTAGTCAAATGAATCATGTCAATGGCAGCCTCCATGAAGTGTGTAGAAGAAAATGTGTGAGGAGCAGAGCTTACTGAAATCGATGAGCATCCTCCCAAAGCCCTGGCGCTGGTACGGCGGCAGGGTCAAAATGCACGAGACGTTGTAGTTGAGGAAGGAGTTCTTCTCCTGTGGGGACAAAGAAAAATCGACGTTGAGAAACTAGCTCAATAAATAGGCTGAAAGGGCAACCCTGTCTGATTTTTGCTACAGTCTACAAGTAACAGTTTTAAAACAGCTGTTCTCAAATTTTTGGTTGTCAGGGGACCCCTGACCTACTTGGAGGCCAATGCATTCTGCATCAGAGGTCTTGTGCAATGGCATAGGAGGGCTCTTTTTTCAGAGCGTTTTTTTTACTTTGTGCGGACCCCACGAACGCTTTCAATTACCCCTGGGGGTCCAGGCTGGTCTGAGAACCGCTGTATTAAAATATAGAATTCCGTCCAAGTCTTTAACAAAAAGGCAAATAAAGTTCCACAGTTTTCGCATCAAATAGAATGCAGGCAAAATAGGGTGGCTCATTTTGTTGTAAATAATTACTAATGTGGCTCAAACATAACGAATTTAAAGAAATCAGTGATCCCATTCGGTTCTGCCAAAAGAATACGAACAACATGATTTGACATTTCATTTAACGCATTTTACTTAGCCTATGTTCTGAACATGAAGCATTCTTTTGCTAGGTGTTTGGCATTTCGTGAAGCCCAGATAAAAGCGTGGCCGCGAGGCTCGACACCGATTGGTCGACGGGTGGAAGAGGAGGAGTGAGGTGCTCGACGCTGATTGGTTAATGGGGAGGTCATGTGACCAGAGGGGTAGGCGAGGAGGAGCTCGATCACCTGCGCCCACTGAGGGAGAGGAGCTCAAGAGTATAGAAGGCTCTGCAAGATCGCCAGGTTTATCAGCCTGATTAGCGGTAGTAGTATCGCTTCATTCTAAGAACAACTATCAAATGTACAGTCGCCGCGGGAGTTAATAGCTCCACGCGAGCGCGCGTCTTTTTCCGAGGGCGCTTGACTGGTGGCTTGCGATAGAACTAGAGATGACGTCAGGGCGAGTCCATGCGGAGTGGGCGGGGAAGCCGTCTCGATTCAAGGGAACCGTTGTTATCATCTGCGGGGGGGGGTGAGCGTAGTTCGAATGAAAATGGGAGATGACTCTGCGGAATCATCTCCTATTTTCATTCGAACTACGCACTCCGCAGGCGGATGATAACAACGATTCCCTTGAATTGAGACGGCTTCCCCGTCCACTCTGCATGGACTCGCCCTGACGTCATCTCTATTTCTATCGCAAGCCACCAGTCAAGCGCCCTCGGAAAAAGACGCGCGCTCGCGTGGAGCTATTAACTCCCGCGGCGACTGTACACGTGGTACACGCTAAACTATTTGATCAAGAGCACCGTGAATGTAGACATCTGGCAACTCAAAGTATCTCTAAACATTTCTGATGCCAGAAGGTTTCTTGTATGCAACACAATTGCGTAGCAATTTGGCATGAATTTTTGTATTTATGTCTCATTTCTTTTTGTATTGCTCTCTTATGTCATGCCTTTGGGCCTTTAAGGTGTAAAATAAATAAATAAATAACTCGATAAAAGGAAAATACTATACTCGTTTTCACCTCAAGAAAAAAGGAAGTTTTGCATATTGTTCATACGCAGCACGGGGTGGCAGTTCGTACAAAATTTAGATGTCAGAGGAAGAAGTGATGCTTTTGGCTTTTGAAACTTGTATGTCTTCTTGATAAGATAATACATATCTAATCTACAATGCACCAACATACATCTTAATTCTCCAGATTAAGGTGCAAATTAGTTATGCTCCGCGAGGAGCCACACTTTTTTTCACAACGGTTCTTGAGGTGAAAACGAGTTCCGTAGAATACCGAGCATCCGCCCATTCCACATTAAGCGCCCATTCCCAAATTTGTAAGATCTGAGAAAATACACACAGTACATTGATATGTAAATTTGATGACCGGACAAGCGCCCATCTCCCATTTTTCTCGATTATCTCTAAATTTTGAGTGGGCGCTTGCCGGGTATTTTACGGTAGTATAGATTCAAGGAAGAAATATATTCCAATCAAAAATTACAGAAATACTTCTTAGAAGAGACGTGTACTGAAAAGAATAACTATTGGCACAATCCTGGTAACACTTCCACAAATGTAGATCCTTAAAAAAAAGAGGAAAATATATTCGGTACAGAATTTAAATGTTTAAAAGCTCCTTTCCACAATCGATTAGTCACTGGAATAGTCTCTCAGAGAGTCTGGTCACTGAAACTTCTATTGCCATGTTTCTCTCCTTGTTATTAGAGAGAGAGAAAATAAATGAAGGGTGCGGAAAGATTGGCAGCCTTAAAAATGGTGCCGGCTACTCCATAACTTGAAAGTGAAGAGGAGAGAGAGAATTATTCTTGTTCAATTTCTTGATAGCAATTTTTCTGTACTGAAGTTTTAATGCATTTTAGTTTTAGTTTTATGCAATATTTGCATAATATATGTTTCAACATTTTCTTTTGTGCGATGTTTGCATTTTCATGAATGGTGTTTCATACGAGTGATAAAATAATCAATATTTGCGTATCATGTGCGCTATGGCGTACATCATATGCATGACCTACTAAATCTGGCCAGGACAAGCAGCGCAGCCAAATATTTTGGCCGTTTTTTTACTTTGCCAAGCAAGGCCCATGATTGCACCACGATCTATGGTACGTTACGGGACGCGCATGCTCCCACGTGCCGGGTGCAGTGTCGTGAACCCACCACACCGGATATCTGCTGTAGCTTTATCCCATTAACAGGGGTGAGACAGGTGAAACAGGTTTTGGAGTAATTTTTGGAGCAGAAAAATCTGGATTTTGAAGCAGCTTAGGGTGCAAAATTCTCGTTTTGGAGCAGCAGTTTAGCATTTTGGAGCAACTTCAAGGCACAAAAGTCTACAGTTTGGAGCAGATTAGGAGCAGAAAATGTTAGAGCAGCCTATCAGCAATTTAAATCATAAAAAATCTGATATAAATCACATAAATCAGATTTTTCTTTTTTAATCATTATTTTTGTCCACCCTGGTTCCAATAAGTCATCAGCACCAATACGCACCAAAATAAAATATATATGTATACAAAAAAAAAAGAAACGGAAAAGGCAAATGCGAGTTTCATGCGCACATGATTAGGACAGGAAACACAGGCTTGCTGCAAGTTAGGTGGGCACCAGGTACCTCAAGCTTATACGAACTGGTGCCAAAGCGCAATTGTAGTGCAAAACTTTTAAAGCGGTGATTCGAGAGCATGAACAGGGAAGCACAATTTACTTCAACTATACATCGATCGGACGCTTGTAGAAAGCAAGCGCAGATAGAAAAAAACTCCCCACCAAAGTGAGTAACAAGGTAAATAGCGAATTGGTGAAAAACTATGAGCACCACATGCATGCTAAATACGGGTGTGTGACCGATTCACCCGATTGCTCACGCACTGGAAGCATGTGTGTGATAACCGAAAGTACTCACGGCGACGGCGACGTCCATTTTGACAAGATTACGGACACGAATGAACAATTGCACAATAGAGGCACTCAATAGCACTTTGAAGAAAAGGTTTACTCTCAAAACGAAAGAAATACTTAGGTTTGCTCATCTTGACAGCCTGTGCATCGTACCTCCCGCGGCCAGACAGCGAGACCGTGTGACAGCGCACCGTTAGCATGCAGTGACAAATGACTGCGGAAAGTAGTACGAAAATCGGGAAAAGACCACGCATCATAGGTATAGAAGGGTACTACAGCTGAAATCTTCAAATCCGGCGATTGCTTGCGCCACCCTGTACCCGTGCCGTGTACTTTACTACGACGAGATGGGATGTTGCCAACCAAGCTCTCGTTTCCCACTAAATCTAGCGTCGCCGCAAACGTTTTTTTAGGGGCGAAGCTCCTTAGAGGTTAGCCATGTCCGTCCGTCCGTCTGGCGTCCAGTGCTCGTGCTCGCAAACTCACGTGCTTGTGTAAAAAAAAGATAAAAAAAAGTTGAAAAAAATAATTTAAAAAATGATGAAAAAAAAAAATGTTTGCGCAGTCGACAGGATTTGAACCTGTGCGGGGAGACCCCAATGGATTTCTAGTCCATCGCCTTAACCACTCGGCCACGACTGCGGGACGAGTAGGGGATCTGAGATGTGGTAGTAACTCAAGAGCTGGGGTTTCTGTCATGGATGAAACGTTGCATGTAGCCGCTCAACGTCTATACAGGAGAGGGCGCTGCGGTCAAATGCGTATATAATCGCGTTAAACTTTGCATGCATTGGCTCAACGTTTATAGACGAGAGGGCGCTGCGGTCAGATGCTCAAATGCGTATACAACCATGTTCCATACCACACATTCTCTTTCTGACATGGATGAAAACGAACGAAAGGCTCGGCATGCTGCGGCTCAGCGTCTACGCAGACAAGCACCACCAGAGCTTCGCCCCAATCAACATCATTCAGCACGTGGAGATGCGGTCAATTTGTTTTAGTTTTTGAGTTACTTTGGCGCAGTGTGGCGCAATTTCTGCCGATTTCGCATTTTTGGCAGCAACTAGGCGCAGAAAACTGGGTTTGTATCAAAATGGCGCAATTGGCGCAGATGTCACACCCCTGCATTAATCCCCACATACAGTAGACTCCTTTAAGACGAACACGAAGGGACCTTGAAAATTTGTTCGACTTATCAGATGTTCGCCTTAACAGAAGTGCCCTAATTATCATGCTGGGCATGTCTACATTGCTGTTGACCAATAAACACAGAATGAAAAGCCTGCAATGAAGAGATACTTAAAAGGGGACATTTATTTGGCTCCATGCCAAAAGAAGAAAAAATAATGTTTGACACACCACTGGTGGGGAACCGATCCATTCGGTAATTTTTGACTGCCGCCTCCTCTGTGCAAATCGGTGTCCAGCAATAAAAACGACATGTGGCCCATGTTCCTGGGACACATCTCATTATTGAACCTTAATCACTGTCATCACGTCCATCAGACTCCTTGTCCGACACCTCCTCCCAAAGGCAGTAGTCTTTACTGTCGTCGAGCGCATTTGAAATCCCGCACTCCCGACGCCTCCTCCCAGAGGCAGTAGTCTTCACTGTCGTCGAGCGCATTTGAAATCCCGCACTTCTTGAAAGAGCGAGCGAAAGCGTGCGCCGACGCAGTGAAAACCGGTCGCGGCGCATTACTCTAAGCGAGTAACCCAATGTCGGCTCGCCAAAGTTCTCATGCAGCAGCTCGATATTTATGGCGAGGTGCCGTTCACGCTGCTCTTTTACAAAGTTACGGCGAGGTGCCGTTCACGGTGCTCTTCTACAAAGTCGCTGAGACTTGCCTCAACGTCAGCGAACGCGCCATTCTTTGGGCTCCTAAAGCTTCTTCTCGTTCCGTTGCACGCGAACAGAGCTTGCTTGTGTCGTCTCCATCCGCGAATGCTGCCCTTATTTACGGCGAATTGTCGACAGGCAGCACTGTTTCCGATGTCTTCCGCAACCAAAAAAACTTTTCTTCTGTAGGCGACCGACGATTGTTTTCGCGCCGACGCCATTGCCGAGCCCGATTGTGTACAAAAGGTGGCGCCTCGGACATTTTGAGTTTAATGATGATGATAGCTGTTTTGAGCGCCATACTGCTTAGAAACCGAAACTACGTCAAACAGCGTTAGATCGCGCCTCATCGAAGCTGAAAATTAGAAAAAAACTCGTATTATATGCGGTTTTTTACGGTACATCTGACATACACCTCGGCCGGCGCAATGCGCGGCGTCGCCGTCGGTGCAGTGTGTATGTCACCTCTGTCCCAATGATACTTTGCTTATAAACTCTGTCAGTCTCCAAACGGCCCAGGCGCAGGTTTTGGTGGTGCAGTCGCAGTTGGATGAGGAGCCTGGTGCAATGCAGTTAACATTCGCACTGTGCCTGTCTGTCCAATTAATCACGTGACTGTTTGTACCATGCGACTTTGTACCGGGCGGGTGCGCCGTGTCATTCGCGACATGCTAACGTCGTCCACAGAAGCCAAAGTTGTGGTTTCGGTTTCCAACCATGTCTCGAGCGGGAGTGCACGAAAAATATGTAACCTTTTGGGACATGAATGATCTAGAACCAGTCGTCGGTACTCTTCAATATGAAATCGCCTATTTGCCAATATTTTAGAACAGACGGGCATGCCACGTCCAAACAGAGCGACGCGCCTTTTCCCGATATATCTGAGAAAAAGGGGTGTGTCACAATGCTCGGTTGCATTTCTCACAAAGGATAAAGGCCACGGACAATTGTAATTTTAGTATCTTAAGACACCTGGGGTGATCGGAGAAATTTGTGTAACAACAGATACTTTATTAACATGGACGGCGTTTTGGGTCAGGCAGCTTTCCTCTTTTTCTACATTTTCCCAAACTGTACGCGCTTAGTTGTGTATTCGCACAATGGAGTTTCTCCCTGAGGGGATGATTAAAAGTCATAGAGTTTTGAGCTCACATACATTGTGTCACAGGTGTTCGCTAATCCCCCGAGCTTGCAGGGACCCGAGGAGAATCTGCGACCATCTTAGACAATGTCCATCCCGTCGGAGCGACCGTGGCCCCTCCTATGGGGAAGGATTAGGATGAACAGCAATAAGGAGTAGTGTCCCTGCAGACTCGACTCCGCCGTGCGAATGCTCATTCACATTTTCAGCACCGCCTTCTCCTTCGAAGGTGAAGGTATCTCGTGCGAACACAACATTAGGTGCCATAAAAAGGCAAATTCGAAAACCGCTTTGGTGCCCCTTTAAAGCCCATTCCCCCAAAAAGAGGACGGAAAGCGGAATTTTTAGAAGGAAAACTGCTGGAGTCGTCTGCTCGCTTTCTAGCCCCCATCGGCGTGAGCGAGTGAGGCCCGGCAGCAGAGCCCCACCTTGAGAGGTAGCCGACGACATGGCAGCCCTCCGCATCTGCCTCCGTCATGACGTAGAAAAGGAAGGGCTCCACGTCGAAGTAGAGCGTCTTGTGGTCCAGGAACAGCTTGGCCAGCAGGCACAGGTTCTGGCAGTACGCCTGCGAAAGGGCGGCCGACGGGACTCGTCTTACATAAATGTCGCGGCGGAGAGTTTTAGGGGCAAAGCTCCTTAGGGGCTAGCCATGTCCGTCAGTCCGTCCGTCCGGCGTCTGGTGCTTGTAAGCTCACGTGCCCAAGCACAAAAAAAAAAAAATGTTTGATGAAAGAAAAAAAGAAATGTTTGCACAGTTGACAGGATTTGAACCTGTGTGGGGAGACCCCAATGGATTTCTAGGCCATCGCCTTAACCACTCGGCCACGACTGCGGGACGAGTAGGGGGATCTGAGATGTGCTAGTAACTCAAGAGCTGAAGATGTCATGGATGAAATGTTGCACGTAGCCGCTCAATGTCTATACAGGAGAGGGCGCTGCGGTCAAATGCGTATATAATCGCGTTAAACTTTGCATGCATTGGCTCAACGTTTATAGACGAGAGGGCGCTGCGGTCAAATGCTCAAATGCGTATATAACCAGATTCCATACCACACATTCTCTTTCTGACATGGATGAAAACGAACGAAAGGCCCGGCATGCTGCGGCTCAGCGTCTACGCAGACAAGCACCACCAGAGCTTCGCCAGGTTCCCGAAGCAAGCGGCGTTCATTGAAAGCTCGTCGAGGGCGCTCTTCAAAAGTTACGTCACGATGACGCCTGATTGACGCCACAGTGACGTCAATATGCTAATCATCCACTCCGCCTTTTCACGCTTCCACTGCCGTGTTTACAACTGGCGCTCTTACCATGCTCAAGCGCTGGGTTTGTGTTTTTACCGCTGCAAATCTAGCGCCAATATCGCTCGGCGGCTCGGCTGCGTTGGTTATCAACGGTCGTCGGCATCATCGGCTTGCTGGGCGCGCGTGAATGCCTGCACGTCTGTTTGCTCCGAGTCCGATTTCTCCCAGTGTTCTGCAGAAGGTGGCTTGCTTGGTTTGGCGTACACAGAGCATAAACTTGAGCTTGAACACTCGCGTGTTCTCCAAAGGGGATGCCTTGGTGTTACTGTGCTGCGAAATGGTGCGGGAACTCCAGCAAATCTAAGAACTTGGCGTTCTTCCTATTCCCGAAGGATTTCCAAAGCGAGAGGTAGGTTTGGTTTCGTTTCATTGGTTTCCGTTCTATTTGCTCCAACTCTATCCGGGAATGAAACTTGCGCGCTTTGCTCTTTCAGCGGCGCAAGAAGTGAGTAATACCCCTGTCAGACGGCGTTCTAAAGATCCTTTTCACTAAGCTACTTTATAAAATCGGCGAACCAGCGCACGCCGTAGAGCACGTGCGCACTCCACATCGCGAGACACGGACAGCGGAACGCTGTCCGTGTCTGGCGTATTTGTGTGTGTCCCTTGTCTCCTTTTGCGTTCGCATACCAAGAGTTATACTAAGAGATTTTGCAGAACATTCGGAGAAATTTCTCCGAATGTTCTGCCACCAACGACTCCTTTGGCATTTACGCCTGCTGAACAGAGAGCTTCAGAAACCTGTGCTGAAGAGAACAGCAGCTGCCAGGAAAGCACAAAAGTTGTGAGTTGCATGCATGATGCACATAATAAATAGAAAAGCTCTTGTTTTTTGCAGGTATTTAGAGGGTATCTTTGATCGTATTTCGTGCTGAAAGGGTTTTGCAAATATATTTTTATCTCTGTTTTGTTGTCACTATATCTTCTGTATTTTGTTGTGTTTACATATGATGTGAATTACTGTTCTAGATTTCTTGTACAAATGTGTGAAAATAATAAATCATGAATGAAATGTACATGCATTCATCCTTGTCTCCGCCTCACGGCAGAAGCAGCTATTTGAAGTTGCCTTGCTGTGATAAGCAACCAATCTAATGATAAGCAACCAATCTAAATCAATGCTCCAGTGCATGTTGGAGCGGGAAAAGAAATGAGAAAAGAAGGAAGAGGAAAAGGAGGGGGAAGGGAGGGGGAGGGGGGGGGGCAAGCGCGCCCGCCGGCGGAGCCGCGCGCGCCGTGGAGGACAACTTGCGCCATCTATGGGCACGTGTATCGACTGAAGATAGCGTACGGACTCCCTTACCACCCTCTCCATCTATTACTTTCGTTCTCCTCTTCGTTCGTTCTTTTTCTTTTCTCCTCGCGCCTTCGCTCGTTTAGCCGTTGGGGAGCGCGTTACAATAACCAAAGCTCACGGCTGCGCAGGCCTGGCTTCGCCCCAATCAACATCATTCACCACGTGGAGATGCGGTCAATTTTTGCTACGCTACCTCCAAAGTGTCTCCAACAAGCGCGCTTAAGCGTCCGCCCGTGCATCCGAGTGGTCCCGAACGCAAAATAGACGTACCAGATTTCGAAGAATGTCGGCAACAATCGGGCATTGTACCGTTAACAAAGGGCAAAAGCCAGGAGGATAAAGATGGGAGCGGAGGTCGACAAATCATACATGCTGATGTCGATGGTCCCGAGAGCGAGGAGGAGAAAGAGAATGACGGAAGAGGGGGAGGAGGCGGCGGATGAAACATAAGGCACTTTCGTTTCGGCGTGATAAAGTTGTTCGAATGTTCGTCCACTCAAATTCTTTTCGGTGCTTCATCGCAAATAATGCCGAAAAGACTGGGTACCGACCTTGCAAGCAATATTTTCCAGATTCCTTGCCTTTCTTAAAGCCTCGACGGTAGTACGGACCCGCTGGCACCCCCGACGTCGGCCTCTACTTTCTACCGCTCCGAGGCAGCCGAAATGCGCGGGAAGGTGGCGGACGTCTTCCTCTAGATTTGTCGAGCAAACTCCGTGGCGGAAGCCAGCCCACCTTGTTCTTTGCCCCGTCCACTTCGAAGAAGGAGACGCTGCCCTTGCGGTAGATTTCGTCACCGGGTGGATGGCGCCACACGCACTTGGCCTGGGAGCAAGGCAACGCCCTCAATGGCAAGAGGCGTCACGGCATGCTACGAGCGCACTTCCCCAGCACAGTACGCCGTTCATGCGCCGCATGAACGGGGCATAGGGACGTCTGACGACGAAAGAACCCGACACAGGCAAGCAAAAAATGCACAGCCAACAAGAAAAGGGGCTGGAACAACATAGGAATGTGGACAGTGCAAGGCAGCTCTCCACCTTCCTGAATGTTTTGACAACTACCTATTACACTGTGAAGAACTACTGAAGAGGACCAGAAGATCCTAAAGTCCTGATTTACAGCAAGCTTCCATGTCTGCAAGTCAAGGAAATGCTTTTGTCTTATTTTGATGCAGATTGCCTGTTTAAAAAGTTATGCTGACGTTCCTCAAAGAAAATGACGAGTAGGCAAGGGGTTAAGCATTATTTCGGTAAATCTGGGCCTCCCATAAATGTGTAAGCCAAACACTCTTTAGCACGTGCATTATCGCTTAAACAGCCCGTAGGCTCGTTTACCGCTTTTCATATTAAATGCCGAGACCCAGAGAGGTTCCTCGGCTAATCGTTCCTCGAGGTTGTCAAGTGTGAGAACCCCTCGACACTTACGGTGTGCCTGCGCAGGATGGTGTGGCTGTTCATGTACTTGAGGCAGAACTCGCACAGGTAGAGCTTGGCCAGGCACTGGTACTCCTCCGGGTACGGGGAGCTGTACCAGACGTCCCATCTCGTAGCGCCCCATCTCCAAGGTCCGAATGCCGCCCGTGCGCTGCCAGCGTAGGGACGCCCGCTGGTCCTCCTGGGAGCGGGCACGCGCAGGTCCGTCCTCAAACCCGGCGCTCACGCGGCATGGGCAAAGGCGCCGGCAAAACGCCAACGCAGTACCGACAAAACGCCAATGTAGTGTGGCTATGCTAACGAGGACCAATAGAGTGCCAATAAAATGCCAACATACGCACTAATAAAGCTCGGATGGAGTGCCAATAAAGGTTAGATGTGCATAACACAGAGATACACGCAGGCAGTGAGACAAAAACCAACAGATTAGGTGCAGATAAAGCTAAAATAAAGTGCCAATGCGGCTGGAGCTCCAATTAACTACCAATAGCATGCAAGATAAAGCGCAAATAAAGAGATGATCATCCCCTAGTTTTGTAAGGGTGATGAGAAGAACAGCTCGTACAGCGCTGATGCGGCACCAAGTTGGCTAACTCAAAGCTAACCAAGCGGCGACATCGCGCAGCACGCTAGAGCCGTCTTTTACGGGTTCAAGAATCAAGGAAACGGTCAGAGAGACGCACCATCTCCTCGGCGGCCCTGGCCTGGGCCTCCCTGAACATGTCCAGGTCGTAGAACGGCGTCAGGTTGGACAGGTCTGGCTCCCGGTTCGGCATTCCTGGTACGGATCAAAAGAGGGTGACCGTCCGACCAGCCCGGGAGACATTTTTGCACCAAGGGGGCCAACGCCACAATGGAGAGGTCTACAAAGCTTTCAGACCCCTCAATTCTCATCAACATCATATGGTGACCCTACCAGTTTCTTCTTATTGATCCAAAGGGCTGAAACTATCATTTCCAGCTATCAAAATACTTTGTGCAACATTCTAAAAGCTAAATTATAAAACAAATGTATTTCAAAATCATTTTTAAAAACTCTAACCCTAATGCTCCTTGAAGCAAAAAAAAAAAAGAATAGTCAAGATCATTTTGAGATTTTGCGAGGACTTTAGCTTTCAAACGGGTTCATATCTGCGCTGAGCCTTCAAACAAAATCTTTTGAGAGTAGAGTTTCAAAGTGGGCAATGTGCTCACAGTCCGCGGCAATGTTGATAAACACTCACTGTCCGTAGTTGCTGTTCAGCCTTTTTGTCACCTTCTCGCAGTTTGTAATAGACCTATTGCTAAATTACCCAAGCATCAAGGAGAATGATGGGAATCAATGGACACGCGCCACACGCGCTCGCCTTCCCGTATAAAAGATTCGAAGTAAAACACCAAAAATAAAGCATTGAGAAGCGCGCGTGCAAATGCCATTTGTTTTAGACATTTGCTTTAGAAAAGCTACTACTGCTGACGCCAGCACGTGCAGCAACGTGTACCACACTCTGAGCATGCTCCCTGGCGCTTGGGAATTTAGGTCCATCGATTCCCATCATTCCCCTTGATGCTTGGGTAATTTAGCAAAAGGTCTATTCAAACGCGGCTATCGAACGGATGGAAACCCTCTCAAATCTAGGCACACTATTTTTTCGTCTCCGTTTCTGTTCCGAATCGAAATTTGCGGCTTAACGGTTCAGTGATTACTCGGCTGGTTTCTCATCATCTTTCTGTGATCGTGCAGTCGCCGATTTCTGGCGAGTGCAGCAAGTGTGTTCTACATCGGGCGCTTCAATTTGAAACGAGGGGCTTTACTTCGTGAAAAGAATTAGGCATGGCGCGGAATTCGGCCTCCCAACAATTCCTCTCTGGAAGCGGACGCCAACGAGATGTTTTGGTTGTGATTCAAGGGTAGACTGTGTCACGATCGTGAGTAAATCTGCGTGCTATTAAAGTTCGTGGCGTTCGTTACTTTTCTTTTTTCTAACCTGTGCGTTAGATTTTTGTGGAATGGTAGGACCAAGAGGTGTTTCTCGCATGGTCTGTCTAACATCACGGCGCATTACATCGGGAGAAAAACGGCTTTTTCGTCAGCTCCACGCCGACTGCGCGTCTTTGGCCGAATATATAGAATATTCGAGGGACCGAATACTAGGAATTCGATTCGCGAATCGAATTATTCGGGACTTTCTATTCGACCGAATTCGTATATTCGAGTATTCGACACACCCCTATCCGTAGTTCCTACGCCAGAACGAGCGTCCAACATATTTCCCCGGAAAACCCCGCGGAGCGCAACACTTCTCTTCCATCTTCTATGACTCAGGGGCCTGCCGCAACCTCGGCACTCCAAGCTCGGTTGTCACTCCCACGTTTCATGCTCCGGATCCAGACAACAAATCCTAGATGCCAAAGATTTACCGCAGTGCGTATCGACCTTTTAGCTTTACAAAATGGTCAATCCGTTACCAAGTACGGACAAACAAGGTGGAAAATTGCGCCAAGTGTTTAGTACTCGACATGGTGACAAAAACTCCCTTTTTTAAGCACAGTTCTCCTGCCCCGCATCTGACAAACTTCAACCTTAGTTCTAACAAGGATGATGAGGTTCGTCTCGAACGGAAGAGCCGAGAGGGTCAAGAGTGGAGAGAAGGTTGTGCTCACTGTCCCGCCCTCGACCTTGTCCGGGGAGAGGTCTTCTCTCTGCGCTGCTCCAACAGCCGCTGCAGCTTCTCCTCTGCTCGGGAGTCTGGCCCTGCACACGCACGCACGGTAAAGTCAGTTGGAGACCAAAAGGGAATTAGGAAAGAATCTGGACGTTAAAATCTCACCCACCCAAAAACACAATTGCGAGAAATTTGACTTCCTATAAACTGAGTTTTGCGCATGTTTAAACTGTCAAGCACCTCTTCGCAGAGTACTAATGCGAAATTGGATCCAAAATATATAAAAATCACCTTTTTTAAAGAACCTCTGAACACGCAAAAATAACGGTAGACTGAACTTCTGATCTATTTTTTACCAGTTTCAGTGCTTTAGCGTGCCGCACACTGACTTACAGAGGACTTTCGAACAGTAATTTTATGGCACAACAGTAAGCCTGGAATGTTGGATTTCGATAAAACAGACCTACTTGGTGATGCTATTAGTTTTACTATAAACCTTTTTACTGTCTACAAACATGAATCGCTTGCGTCCCAAGCGACTTCCGGTTGCTCTGTCTTTGCAAGCCTGTCGAGCTTGCTTGAGTCACCAGTTGCTAAAAAGCATAAATGCTACATGGATAATGAAGTTGGAGATTTAACAAGGGCCTTGGCTGCGCAATTTAACGACTTGGGGAGACAAGTTGGTTTACAAGAATATTTGAAAAATTTCTTAACAGATTTTGCGCTTCTTTGGTCTTTTGGTATTCACCTGGAGAATTGGCAGTTAAACATTTCATCGACATTATCAAACAGCGGTGATAAGGTGGGCTCTGTTCATTCTTTCGATGAACCAGAAGTTCTCTGGGACGTCAACTATTGGAGTACCGCCTGGTGGCGTTTTCCATGAAAAGGGTCTATGTACCTAGGTATTTTGGTAAACTGCAATTAGGGGCTAGAGGAAAAAATTTATTTTCATTAGTATTTACGATAAATGAAATTTTCACAGTTTATAGTGCTTATTCTCCTCTTTTATAAATCTGCTGTTAGATATCATGGAGCTCATTTTTTATACATAAAATTGAAAGAATAAAATCACGGAGGACAAGCACAGGACACCACTTTCTTTCAGTCTGTGGCTGTCCTGTCAGTCCTCCGTGGTGCTTTACAATTTAGGTATTCATGTTCAACCCGCTCACTTACCAGTCGTTTTTATGTTCTGGATACAATGCACGTGCAGAAAAAACCATGTTTTTGCACAGACGTGGGGCATGGCAAACACACTTGAGCTCCAAACTATCGAGAGTCGACTGTATTCAACTTGTTTTCAGTAGCTCTGGATCTGGCACAGGTAGCGGTCTCAATCTGTGGTTACCCAAGTTGAAATAACTCCAATTGACTCGCTGTTATATTTTTACGAATGCAGCCAAACTTGGCATAAACTTTTTCTTGCGCCACATTGGGTCAAGGCTAGCAAAAGTTTGCGCAGTGCTCCAACGCTGCCAAAGCTACTTGCACGAGCGCGAGGCTTCGTTCGGCGCCCCCTTTGCACGACAACATGTGCAAAGGAGACGTACGACGTCCTTTCACAGTACCGTGGAAGCTACACTAGCCTCGACAACATGGCCAACAAAACAGGGGTGGAACTCATGAAATGTACTTGGGAGCAGCCACGGGAGCAGCTGAAACAGCTGTTTTGGAGCAGGTTGGGAGCAGCTAAAACTACATTCTGGAGCAGGCTAGGAGCAGCTCAAATCAGTTTTCATTGCACTTCAGCTTGTGTCTTAGACGAGCACGGGAGCAATTTCAATTGTGCTTAGCAGCACAGATGAACATGAGTGGTTAGGAACCTAGGTAGATGGGATAACAGTGTAACAGATGCGAAAACTTGGCCTTAGTGAGAACCAAAAAGCAAGTACCATATGTTTCTGAAGATAGTGTCCTTGATATTTTCTGAGTGGCTTTCAGCTGCTCAAAATGCAAACCAGCACTGCTTATAGCACAACCCACACGTGCTCGACATAGTAATTATATGTGCGAACCACGTGACGTGCGTAAGCAACGGACGTGCAGTTGCGCGGAGGAACAGGGCAACAAATTTTGAGTTTATCCTATTGTACAACTCAATATCGAAGCAGCAGACTACGATTAACGGAGTTATCGTATTCGAAGCGATGAGCCGGAGCAAGATTAAAGTACGCCGAGCAGATCTACCGCTCGCGTGAGAGCTGCTGGCCGGCAAGGTTTCGGATCGGACCGCGTTTCAGTTCAATCAAATCACGATTTATCTTGCAGGAATGCGGTTCCAACTTCTAACGATGAAGCACTAAAAGGAATCTTTTGCTAATGTGTTTTCAACTGGCTGACGTCCGGAACCCGGGCCGCAGAGCCTCAGGCAATCTGACGCTTAACGACTCGACCTCACCTCGGCCGACTTGCTTAACCGCTTATGGTTGAAGAATAAGAATCCAGTCGCAGGTGATGTAGCGCTTGGAATCCGACCCCCGAGTTTTTTCGCGCGCTTCCGACTCGGGATACACAGGGAAAATAAACGGAACAAAAAATTGCAAGGCCGACCAAGCTAAACGCGCTCATTGTTGCCAATCGAGTCGATAAAAACCGAAACCAAGACAAAATATAATTTTTTTGGCGCACGTTGTGCGATTTGGAGCACAATGGCGCGAGGTATTGGCTGTGGCGCAGTTTCCGCAAAATGGCGCAGGATGGCGCAGACAAATGCGTCTGGCGCAAAATGGCGCAAATGGCGCAGCCGCTCCAACTCTGACGAACGAATTGAGGCCAAGTATGAGTTAAAATTACCCGGCTAAAGCACCTACAGCCACTCCCAACACACTCGCAATGGGCGCAGGCCCAAACCGCTCCTCTTACCAGCACCGCTAGTGCTGTCTTTCGGCAGAGCGATGCAAAGCTCACTTAGGCAGTGTCGAAGCTCTGTTCGCATCGTATGGGGCATGGTTGGCCCCGATTAACACCAGGCGCCTCTGGCAGCCATTTGACGACCTCTGGGTGCTGGTATAAGTCGCGCACTGGGCCCCCGCGCGCAACTCACGTGCCTCTTCAGCGACAGCCTAGCTGCACTGCTGTTGGCGCCGGCCTTCTTCCTTGTCCTTGCCTTGCACTGCTCCCAGGGACGCAAGAGGAAATACTTCAAAATCACGGCGGTTTCTGGCATGTGAGTTGCGAGACTGTCATTGAGTGTCGCAACGTGAACACTGCGGTAAACATTATGGGGGGAGTTTATTTTAATGCGAATAGCATTCTTGGATACTTCACGCACTTTTCGTCTATGTATCTATCTATCTATCTATCTATCTATCTGGCTATCTAACCTCTTACGCCGCGGGTCGATAAATAAATAAAAAGACCGGCGCCGGCTGGGATTCGAACCGTTGACCCTTTGATCAGCAGGCAGACGCGCTAACCACAGAGCTATGAAGGCAGTCATTCACCGCACTCTAAACATTTGTTTATATCTTTACCATAGACGCGCTTTGCAGCGCTGTCACAGCTACCGGTGCGCGCGCGTTCCATGCACGAGGGCTAGCTCACCCTCTCCCGCGCTCACCCTCTCCCTCTAGCTCACCCTCTCCCGCGCTCGGGAGACCTCTAGCTCAGCCTCACGAGAGCGGAATGAGCCCTCGTGCATGGAACGCGCGCGCACCGGTAGCTGTGGACAGCGCTGTAAGCGCGTCCTATGGTAAAGATATAAACAACCGTTTAGAGTACCGTTGGTTGAGACTAGCTGAGACGCCAGAAAGTCTGGTCGGTACCATTTTGAGTGTTTGTGCGTATGGCGCGTGCTTTGCTCGCCTTCCAAGTGACACAAACGCACGTGCTGGGCTGCGGAGATCGTGCGCAGGGCTGTGAAAGTGTCAACAAATTTAGAATCGCCTCAAGAGTGGGCTGACGTGATCTAGAGTGTGCCGGCCACCTGACGAACGCGCATAACTCCGCACCGTTTGATGCTATTCGCATTAACGTAGATAATCATTCCCAAAGGATGGGTTCTGCTGATTTTGTTACTCTACCGTATATACGAGCCCAGCGGACAGCCGACGTCATGTAATAGCCACGACCCTAGACTCCAAGAAGAAAGAGGCTTTGAAAAAGTGTCGTGAAGTATTACCCGTAACAGCCAGACTTGCTGATTTCGGCAGGCTGAAAGTGTCATCTGCCTTGGGCTGCAAGGACTTGTAGAAATATCTTTCAACTACTTTCCGCCGAATGGCGCACAAAAATTTTGCGCCTCTCCCTCCCTCTCTCCTCCCTAACCCCCTTCCCGTTCCCACTTCGAGTTCTTTTGTTAGCAATTCATCTGTCACATCATTGCGCGCATTCTGCACCTTCAGAATCAGAGCCAGCTTTTAATGCGAATAGCATTCTTTGGATACTTCACGCACTTTTCGTCTATATATCTATCTATCTATCTATCTATCTATCTATCTATCTATCTATCTGGCTATCTAACCTCTTACGCCGCGGGTCGATAAATAAATAAAAAAGACCGGCGCCGGCTGGGATTGAACCGTTGACCCTTTGATCAGCAGGCAGACGCGCTAACCACAGAGCTATGAAGGCAGTCATTCACCGCACTCTAAACATTTGTTTATATCTTTACCATAGGACGCGCTTTATAGCGCTGTCACAGCTACCGGTGCGCGCGCGTTCCATGCACGAGGGCTAGCTCACCTCTCCCGCGCTCACCCTCTCCCTCTAGCTCACCCTCTCCCGCGCTCGGGAGACCTCTAGCTCAGCCTCACGAGACCGGAATGAGCCCTCGTGCATGGAACGCGCGCACCGGTAGCTGTGACAGCGCTGTAAGCGCGTCTATGGTAAAGATATAAACAACCGTTTAGAGTACCGTTGGTTGAGACTAGCTGAGACGCCAGAAAGTCTGGTCGGTACCATTTTGAGTGTTTGTGCGTATGGCGCGTGCTTTGCTCGCCTTCCTAAGCGACACAAACGCACGTGCTGGGCTGCGGAGATGGTGCGCAGGGCTGTGAAAGTGTCAACAAATTTAGAATCGCCTCAAGAGTGGGCTGGCGTATCTAGAGTGTGCCGGCCACCTGACGACGACGCGCATAACTCCGCACCGTTTGATGCTATTCGCATTAACGTAGATAATCATTCCCAAAGGATGGGTTCTGCTGATTTTTAGTTTCCACTTTTGCGGCTATTGCCCACCTCAGCCTCTATGATGGGCAAGTAAGCCAGGTATACAGCCCACTTTAAACTAAAAGTTGTTGCATTAAGGGGGAACACTAGTCTTAGAGATTTTTTTCTTTATTTTATGACCAAACCCAATGAAACTGCACAAGCTTGTTCCGCTTTTTGTGCTGATTTCATATATCTGGTCATTTTCTCAGTCAGTAGAATTGTCCACAAAATATTTAAAACTTGCCTGCCTTTGTTTGAAAAAACGATAGAAAAAAAAATCAGCAGAACCCATCCTTTGGGAATGATTATCTACGTTAATGCGAATAGCATCAAACGGTGCGGAGTTATGCGCGTTCGTCAGGTGGCCGGCACACTCTAGGATACGCCAGCCCACTCTTGAGGCGATTCTAAATTTGTTGACACTTTCACAGCCCTGCGCACGATCTCCGCAGCCCAGCACGTGCGTTTGTGTCACTTAGGAAGGCGAGCAAAGCACGCGCCATACGCACAAACACTCAAAATGGTACCGACCAGACTTTCTGGCGTCTCAGCTAGTCTCAACCAACGGTACCTCTAAACGGTTGTTTATATCTTTACCATAGGACGCGCTTTACAGCGCTGTCACAGCTGCCGGTGCGCGCGCTGCCCCATGCACGAGGGCTCATTCCGCTCTCGTGAGGGTGAGCACGGCCGCTACATCACCCTCTCCCGAGCGCGGGAGAGAGGTGAGCTAGGGCCGTGCTAAGCCTCACGAGAGCGGAATGAGCCCCTCGTGCATGGAACGCTGCGCGATGGTAAAAGATATAAACAGGTGTTTAGAGCGCGTTCAATGACTGCCTTCATAGCTCTGTGGGTTAGCGCGTCTGCCTGCTGATCAAAGGGTCAACGGTTCGAATCCAGCCGGCGCCGGTCTTTTTTATTTATTTATCGACCCGCGGCGTAAGAGGTTTAGATAGATAGATAGATAGATTAGATAGATTAGATAGATTAGATAGATAGATTAGATAGATAGATTAGATAGATAGATTAGATAGATAGATAGATAGATAGATAGATAGATAGATAGATAGATAGATAGATAGATTAGATAGATAGATTAGATAGATAGATTAGATAGATTAGATAGATTAGATAGATAGATAGATAGATAGATAGATAGATAGATAGATAGATAGATAGATAGATAGATAGATAGATAGATAGATAGATAGATAGATAGACGAAAAGTGCGTGAAGTATCCAAAGAATGCTTATTCGCATTAATATTCTCTTTAACACATGGCTAGATACTACAAGTGTAGAGAATACAATGTTGGAAGCACTTTTAAGGTTAACTCATTATTAGTGATTTTACCACACATTCAAGTTCAGTGCTCAATGCATGGGTAACAATATAGCAAAAGATTGAATAGAAGTTTTTCTAGACTTAAATTAAAAAATCTGCTCTCAACATTGTATGCTTCACACATTCAGCCACACATTTCATGAACGGTTATATTTCTATCTTCTCTAGATGTTGAGGTATCCCTTCTGCAAATTTTCAACGAGTCTAAAAATTGTGTTTTGTGAAAACAATGTTTTAGAGTCAACTTCAATGCACATTCAGCCCACATAGATATTATAAATTGATTTATAGCTCAAATGTTCATTTACGAAATTATAAGCCTGGTAGATTCAGAAGAACAACGGCCATTGCCATTTTCAAAAGAATGCAGTTTTAGGAAGTTTTTGGCTCCAAAGACCCATGTCCCCCTTAACCGAAGAAAACGGCAAGAGAGCTGCCGGATAAAAGTTTGACGTTGATGGAAAACCTGTGTGTCGTTCGTGTAGTCAAGGAAGAAGAATCATTGAGGAAGACGGAGAAATTAAAGCGTGCTTTCTGAGGCCAGCAAACCATGTTCCCCGAAGTAGAAGGGGTGGTTATCATTTGAGCCCGTTCTCGTTTCGACCTTCTCAAAACAACCATTCCCAAAAGATCTTCTTTCTTGGACCTGTCGCATTTGGTCCTTTCCCGTTTCGTCTTTCGCAATCCTACCTCCTCGTTCGGGCTCGTTCTCGTTTCACCCTTTTCACCTGGCCTTTTTCAAAACAGCCATTCTCAAAAATATCTCGCTTTGACCCATCGCACTTGACTCTTTCTATACCAAAATTGTTTTTTAGGGTAATATTAATAAATACATTGATATAATTTGTGCGTGTATGTGTGTGCCACGCCACGCTACAGGCATACTCTCTCTGGTGAGGATTTTAGCAGTGCGTCAAGGTCGTCGTGAAAAGCTGTAGCTGACAATAAAACAGACCAACTATTTATCGCAACCAGATCATATTCCAAAATGTCACGTTGTTTGAGGTCTCTCGACTTGGGACAATGCCAGCACTTCTATAATGCAGTGCTTCTCAAAAGGTGTCTGCGAAGGCAACCTAGGGGTCCGCGAAGCCCTGTCTGATCAGCCAGGCACGGCAATATTAGTTGTCTTTCTTCACGTTGAGAAGAAACATTCCAATTTTCAGGAGGGTACTCTCGTGTCAATGAGATAAGTCTAATTCACACTAGCAATTACCTATATTCATTAATTAAATCATTATCATGATAACCTATGCCTTTCTATTCCCCTCACCCCGAACGGGGTCCTCCATCATCTCCACCTTTCTACAAGGGGTCCGCGATACATCAATGGTTGAGAACCACTGCAATTATGTATGCTATTTCTGTTCAAACAGTTTCCAAATAAATGTTCATCGCTTTTTTCTCTCGTTTGCTTAGAGGAAGGGAAGCAGGCGTCACTGTATGATTTTCAGTGCGTACCTTTACACATAACATATATCTGATGGTATGTTGGGGGCCCAAGCAAGGTAAGGCTCATCAACAAAGCCGCGAAGGCATAGTGACGTTAGAAGCATGCCGAACTAGTGCCCTTCGGTCGTAGCGCGAACGGGCGAAATGAGAATGGGTCCAGCTGCGAAAAACACGATTCGGATCTTATGAGAAGATTCAAACGAGAAGGACAAAATGAGAATGGGTCGAAATGTGCAAGGTTCAAATGCAAATGGGACGTTTTGAGATACACCCAAGTAGAAGATCTATAGGGTCTGATCAAGAAATGTAAACCTGACTTTTAGCCCACAAACTACACTTTGCAGAAAGCTGAAAGTTTGCCAGAGTGTGATGCAAGAAATTTAAGCCAGAATGAGAAAGTTTGAGAGGATGAACTTATCTGGATCGAAAGTTAAAGAAAATAAGGACTGATCTCTACAAGGAGACGACAACACCGGAAAAAAGTGGAACAATCGCGTCTGCTTTGCATCGCATCGCATAGGACATTTCATGATGCGTTAAGAAGCTGTCGATTCGCTTTCGGATAACCACATGTAAGTGGTTACCGGATAAGTACTAAGAAAAGCTGTTCGCATTTCGAAACTTTCTTGACAATACATGTGAGTAGCGTGTAACAAAGGCGAGTGGATTAATTTCTGGCTTTCAAACAAAAACTGATGAAAAAGAAAATGTTCTTTTTGTTTCTGTGTAATGGTCGCACCCCTACTTTGCACTCTAAATCTTGGAAACAAACATGCAGCCATTACACGCATCGATACGGTATGTGTCCCATTCACGCACATTAAAACGGCACAAGATATCCATCAGATAAAGTGCCAATTACAGATATTTTAGTTCAAGTACTGTCGAGACCAGTTATAACGAAGTCAACGGGAATCGAAAATCACTTCGCTATATCCGCTATTTCGTTAAAACCGATTTCGGTTATAACGAAATGCAAAAGGGAATGGGAAATCGTGATCGCTTCGCTGTAGCCGCTATTTCGTTATAACCGACTTCGTTATAACCGGTCTCGACAGTAGTAGGTACTTTTAAGACTTGTTGCATTTAAATCAAAATATTTTTGTCTCTTTTTGAGGGGGTTTCACATTTCTGAATACAGTTGAACCTTGATTTAACGAAGTCACCAAGACCCGCTAATTATTTTGTTAAATCGGGAACTTCGTAAAATCGAGGAAGGGTGACCTCACGCATAAGCTGCGCGAAGAATCCGAATTTGTTTCTTAAATTGGGAAATTCGTAAAATCGGGTTTCGTTAAATCGAGGTTCAACTGCACTGAAAAACAATCTGCGGCATGCTGTCAAAATAATACGTGGAGATGATTTTCAGTGTATTTAAAAAATATGATTAGTACTAGCACTGTCCGATTTACAGTGTGTCGCATGCGCGGTAATTCAACGCAGCCCATATCTGATTAGCAGAAAGCTGTGATCCCTCATTCTGCGATGTAAATTTGGTGAGATGGAGATATCAAAACCCATCTCTATGTTCGGTTGCTGCAAGTGCTGCGTTAACAAAAGTCCGCAGGAACTGCCCAGGTGGCCACAATCAAATGTACAGTTATGAACCGGTTCGAGCTTGTTCTGACCGGTAACCGAACCAATATTTCTTGAACGCGTCTGAACCTTGTGGGTGCCTGATGGCGCCACCGTTCAGTGGCCACTAGGGTGTGCCCTGATGTGCGCAACACAACGCACCACATGCACGAACTACGCGGAACACGGGGGCGTTGCCCGGACAAGAAAAGACCGCCATCTCAGGCGGCACGGGGGCTTCTGAGCCGAGGGCGGCCATGAACAGTAGCGCGCCGACTTCTTCGATGTCAAACTAACCGTCCTTCTAACATTACATGTAGTTTGTTATATTTGAAATCCTGGCTACGTGTTGTTCCTCTGGGTTAGGCATGCAGCAAGGCAACTTTCCCACGTGGATCCCTACGTGTTTTTGATGCAGTGAAATACGAAGCTAATGAACCTGAACCCAAAGACCGGCAGGTTGGATACCCTGCCTGAATGCCAGCCGAGCTGACTTGGTTTGTCTCAACAAGCGCAAACGACTCTGTAGCAAAAATTAGCTTACATGTCATCATCTAGGTGCTTCTCATGAAAATATGAAGGGCTTTTCTGGATGTCTGTCATCCTTTAATGTGAAACGTTAGAAAGTTCACCACGAGACGCAAGAGATGAGGGGAAGAGACGGCCAATGCTCACCTCGCAGTCTGCCGCCGTAGTGTTGTGGTACAGGGGGCAGCACTCGAGGGTCCCGTGCGTTGCAAACTTCCCGCTCAGGTGACCTGCTCCAAGATGCAGTGGGCAAGACCCCACACAGTGCTCAGGAACAGCAAGAACCGCTCGCGAGCCAGACTCGCTAAGCAACCGTTTGACCGAGAAAATGAAACAGCAGACAACAGAAAACGCATGTGCCACCGTACAAAATCTGGCAATAAAATCATTTTCTTCCGGAGACATTTATTTGAGAAGCTGGAAAGTCGAAAGAAAACCTTAGCTGACGCAGCCCCACCCACCCTTCGAACCAGTCTCCGACTGTTACAAAGGGTGGCTGGACTTCGATAGTACAAAGGACTTTCGATAGTACTATCAATAGTACTATCAATAGTCAACTATCAATAGCACCATCGATGCCCCACCTACCCTTCGTAACAGTCGTAGTGCCTTCGTAGCAACTATCGATAGTACTATCGATACTTCACTATTGATAGTTTTCAACATTATTGATTGTTTTTCCAAACCTATTGATTGTATCGATACTCGATAGTCAATTTTTCGATAGTTTTGCATCACTACTCGCATGTCATTGTAAGCTGTTTTTCCACTTATTGGTTGTGTAAGAATACCGAGGCGTGTCGGAGAGGCACAGCAGAGCTTCCATGGTCATGGCACTTAGTGAATCATCTTCATTTTCAGTGTTTGCTTCTTTTAGAAAAGGGTCGAACACTGTTGTGCCAACCTCAGTCGGAAACGCTAAGCTGATGCCCTGCCGCAGTCTCCTTCTCCGACACTTGTGTTGTTTTAGGCCGTCGTCCCGCATTCTTTTCTTCGAGAAGAACATAGAATAAAGGCTGAAACCTCAACGTTTGTCGGGCTGTAAACAACTTTATTTTTGCGGTCACGTAATTTCGTGAATTTCGCAAAGTATGAAATTCTGGAATATTTAGTGGGCACGACATGTTACAATTGGAAGTGGTTGCAATGGAGTGATGTATTTACGTAATAAATTTTTCAAATTTTTATATTCGTAATAGGTATTCGCAAAAATTAGCCCGCTTTAGTATTTGATGCGGTTGCTGAAGCAGTAAAGAGCCATATTTCATTCTCTCATAAAACAAAGTAAAATTTAAGAAAAACAAAACAAAAACTGCCAGATATGTGTAAATAGGAGACCACAAACAAAAAATAATTATCGTTCAGAAAAAAAAAAAAAACGGTCCGTGATGTTTTTTTTTGTCGGTAAAATGCTTTCTAGACAGTTGTTGAAACGAATGAACCACGTGAGGAACCTGATGGGGCAAGCAGATGCCAGCACGTGAGAAGAATAGCGGATTGTCTTTCTTCAGTTTTGTTTATACCCTGTTCAGCCCAAAACTCGTGGTGCGGAGGGAGCTACGTGCTGGCCGGACCATTCGACCGCTTCTTTTCATTGCCTGACTCCGCTCTCTGCATGTAGGTATGGGCGGGGACGACATCACGTGGAGAGATAGGTGGATGACTGGTCCGACAAGCACGTAGCATCCACGGTACTGTCAATACACTTTAACACCGAGGGTCAAAGTGAAGGCTAGTATCAAGAAGAGCGAAGTGAGGAAGAAAGATGGTGCGGCTCCTGCACTTCTTTGTGTGATTACTAGCTGGCCGCTAGAGTCTAGACTAATCTTTCCTAATCCTAAACGGTAACGAAAAAGGAACGGTTCTTTTACTTCTTTCCTATTGCGGGAAAAACGGCGAGGAGAAAGAGGGAGTGGAGAGTAAGCTTCCTCCTTTCTGAATGTTGGTCGGCCTTTAAGAAACCGTTATTACAGATGTCCCATCATTTCTTAAATTGCAATTAAGTAACCCAGATAAGCTACGCTTTAGCGTAACGGCGGACAGCCCGCTTGAGGCCCCAGTGACGACGACTGCCCCGGGCTTCGTTTGTCGAGAGGTCGACTCGGTTGCACTCGCGGTCACCTTTGGAGTCGCAGCCGGGCAGCGGGCAGCGGTCCTCGGCCCGCTCCTCCCGGGGGCACTGGCCGTTGGCAGCGGGCATCTCGCGCAGGATGCGGTGCCGGTTAGCTGGACTGCGGCCTCCCCTGGTGGCCCCCGGGGACTCGGACGTTTGCGGGGCTGCCCTCCCCCTCCTGGCTCTTGCCTGCGACCACAAAGGTTATGGGAGAACCATTTTGGGCTTTTCACTGACACACCGAACCCTTTACAGCAACCCCGAGGCCCCCCCCCCAAAAAAAAACTTAATGCTTGTGTCTAGACACAGTAAGGCCTTTCAGGTATAATGACAATGCTTTACGCTGTAGATAAGAAATTTACCCATTGCAGTACGACTGCTAGCCTGGGGTCTTTAACTTGCATCACACGGTAGTGATACACGAACGGACGCTGGTGCTCATCCAGATCGAAACGGTGTCACAGAAACGGCTGTTCCAGAAACCGACAGGGGTTGTGCTGACGTCTGCGAAGGAATTATGGCCTGGGAAGTAAACGACCGCCTTCGGCGGATGAGCTCGCGGCCTGGCGCGCGTCAGGTTACGCCTCTCTCTGCAGGCCCTGGTTTACGAGGCGAGCTGGCGGCTCGCTGTTGGGGTGTGTTTTTCGTCAGCGCTCCAATTGCCTGGCGGGTCTTAGTGTTTGGAAGAGCCCTGCTTTAGGGTCAGGGGTCAGACCGAGGGGGCAACAACCTACCGTGGGAACAGAGAGAGTGCGGGAACCGCGGGGTCGCCGGGACTGGCAGTGTGAAGGAGAACTCTAAGGCGGACGGACTCATCGCGAAGTCGAGGGATACGGCGAGACCCTGTCGACGGCCCCACGCCAGGCACCGGACGAAGCTTCCAGTGAGTGTGCGACCGCAAAAAGTGGGCGTGCGGGGCCAGTGAGCCGCGCCCACGGTGTGCCAAGCCACCCGCCGGAACTTCTCCACCTCGGACGGACCGCGCAGGGAGACGCCAGCACCTCTACGCCAGATGAGACTTTTCTTTTGCACTCACCTATCCTCCTATTTTGGTTTACCATTTGGACTCTCTTAAACTTAGTATTTTTCTAGTACTGTCTAGGCAACCCCGAGCATGAAATTGTAACTGGTATACTGTGCGTACCTGTGCTTTCCGCCATTTGGTGTCTACGTGATGTTTTGCATATTATATAGCGCCTAATTATCAACTATACCCCGGTCAAATTAAACTTCATTTATATATCCGACTCACGCCTCCGTCTCTCTTCATTGGTAAGGCTCTCCACCAGAGCGTGGCCCTATCGCTCGGTCAGCGGTCCATTTCTTTCACATCGTCACTCGGGAGGCCTACCGCCTTTCTGTGACATAAACTGGCGTCCGCGACAGGACATGCTGACCACGGTGGAGAGGCTTCCATGACGAGAGAGAGAGAGCCGAGCATTAGAACGGATAGTGATTTTTGGGTTGTTGAAGGGAGCCTCGTCGTGTAACGGATTGTACGGTGCGACCTAAACATGGAGGTAGGCGACCTTATTTCGTACGGAAAGCAGCTCGGGCTCGAAGGTCCAGCCCTCAAGGAATGGGTAGACTCCGAGCGGGCGAGGGGCGAAAGAGAAAAGGCCCTAGAGAGAGAAGCAAGGGCTGAAGAAAGAAATGCAGCCAAGGAAGAGGCTCGAGCCCGAGAAGATGCCGAGTTTCGATTGCTGGAGCTGAGAGTAAAACTCGAAGAGGCCCAGATCAAACTACGAGAAGCCCCGAACGCGGCGACGCCTCCGCCAGCACCAGGTGGAGGAACCGAGGGGGCCGGGCAAACTCTGGGAAAGAGCCCCCAGCGCTGGTTGCCAGCATTCAACGAGGAGAGGGACGATTTGGATGCGTACCTTCTGAGATTTGAGAGGCTGGCCACGGGACAGCGATGGCCACGGGAGCAGTGGGCCACCGCACTTAGCGTCTGCCTCACTGGAGAGGCGCTCGGGGTATTTTCGCGACTGACCCCGGAAGACTCTGTCGTCTATGACAAGGTGAAGAAGGCGCTCCTTCAGAGGTTTCGTCTGACGGCGGAGGGCTTTCGGGAGAAGTTTAGAGGCGCGAAACCAGAAAAGGGAGAAACTGGTACCCAGTTTGCGGCAAGACTGACCAGCCTTCTTGATCGGTGGCTGGATCTGTCGGAGACGCCCAAAGAGTTTGACGCGTTGCGGGACCTTTTGCTCACTGAGCAGTTCATCGGAGGGGTCTCGCCGAAATTGTCCCTGTTCTTACGGGAGCGAAAGCCTAAAAGGTTCGTCGACATGGCCGATCTCGCTGATTGCTATTTGGAGGCTCAAGAGCGGGAGGCTCATTGTCAACCCCAGGGAAAAGATGGAGGGGCTGGTCAGGTCTCGCGGGATAGATCACAGGGGAAGGGCCCATGGGACCCACGACCTCCTAAAAGATGCTTTCTCTGTGGAAAGACCGGGCATGTTGCCGTTGACTGCAGGGGTGACCGACGGGCCAACCCACCCGTCTCATGTCGCCAATGCGGAAAAGCCGGGCACACCGCTAGCCAGTGCTGGAGTAAGCCCTTGGAGAGACCCAAACTTGCCTGCTTGTTGGAATTCAAGGAGAGCGGCAGCGCGGAAGCTAACCGCACTCAGGAGGGCTTTGTAGAGTTGAAGGACGGCACAAGGGTTCCGGTTGTAAACGCCGTTTCCGAAACTGAACTCCGCGCGACAAAAATGCCGGTGGCAAAGGGTAGACTGCAGGGGAGAACAGTCACCGTACTAAGGGACACGGGTTGCAACACTGTGGTTGTGCGCAGGTGTCTGGTCTCTGAACAGGACTTGACGGGAAAGTCAAGTCCCGTCTATTTAGTGGACGGCACCGTAAAGATCTTGCCAGAGGCCAAGGTGAACGTAGAGACACCTTTTTTCACGGGGGGACTAGTTGTCAAATGCATGGACAACCCGCTCTATGATGTAATACTCGGGAACATTCCGAATGTCCGGGCTCCAGAAGACCCTGACCGGGATTGGGACCTGCCGAAGGGGAAAGACCCAGAGGAGCAACCCAAAGAGAAGCCCGAAGAAAGAAGATCCCCGATCGTGGCAGCGGTGGAGACAAGGAGCCAAAAGGGAAAACAGAAGCGCACTCCTCTGCGAGTCCCCCTCATTGACGGCGCATCCGAAAAGCCAGAGAAGTTGGCCGAAGAACAGAGAAAGGACGGGAGTCTCAAGGGATGCTTCGAACGGGTTGGGAAAAACTGCAAATGGGGAAAAAAGGGCCACACCTACGAGTACGTGGTTCAGGACGGATTGCTCTTCCGAATTTTTCGGGCGCCTTGTAAGCGAGAGTTCCACCAGCTAGTTGTTCCGGGACGCCTCAGGGATACCGTTTTGAGGATGGCGCATGACGGCATCCTTGCGGGCCACCAGGGAGTGGAAAGAACTACGCACCGAGTTTTGGCGGAATTCTTTTGGCCAGGACTCCAGAGTGACGTGAAACGGTTCGTCAACTCCTGCGATCAATGCCAAAGAACAACCCCTAAGGGCAAGTTGGCTAGAGCGCCCCTCGGAAGCATGCCAACGATCGACACACCCTTTCAGCGGGTCGCTGTTGATATCGTGGGACCCATCGCGCCGGCGACATCGAAGGGAAACCGCTACATCTTAACGATGGTGGACTACGCCACACGCTACCCAGATGCTGTGGCGCTCGCCGACATTACAACCGAACGCGTGGCCGAGGCCTTGGTCGAAATGTTCACCCGGACTGGAGTCCCGAGAGAAATTCTGAGCGACCGTGGTTCGAATTTTCGTTCCGAGGTCATGCAGGAAGTGAGCCGATTGCTCTCAATGCGCCAGCTCCACACGACGCCATACCATCCGATGGCGAATGGGCTAGTCGAAAAATTCAATGGGACCCTAAAGACTATGCTCAGGCGGATGTGTCAAGAGAAGCCGAGGGACTGGGACAGATACCTGAGTCCCCTGCTCTTCGCTTATCGAGAGGTACCCCAAGCTAGCCTCGGGTTTTCTCCGTTTGAGATGCTATACGGACGACAGGTGCGGGGTCCCCTCTCCGTCCTCAGAGAGTTGTGGACAAACGAATCCCTCGAGCCGGAGCTCCGTACGACGTACCAGTACGTTTTTGAGCTAAGGAATCGCCTCGAGGACACCTGCCGCGCGGCCCACGAGGAGTTGGGGCGATCAAGCGCCCGCTATAAACAGCATTACAACAAGAAGGCGCGCAGCCGCACACTGCAGGTCGGCGAAAGGGTACTGATCTTGCTGCCAACTGATCGTAATAAACTGTTGATGCAGTGGAAGGGTCCATACACAGTGACCGAGAGGAGAGGCGACCTTGACTATGCAGTGGACTTGGGGCACGCTACTAAACTGTTCCACGTGAACATGTTAAAAAAATATGAAGAACGTAAAGAGCCAGTCGCATCACAGGAAGTGAGTAAGTGCGCAGTCGTTACAATTGACGGGGATGAGGAAGGAGGAATGCCACTCCTGAGTCTTCAGAAGAAGGAGGACAGCCGCGACGTAGCGATCTCTACCGAACTGACAGATCCGCAACGAGAGGAGGCCAGGCGGCTAACTGCCGAGTTCGACTCGGTGTTCTCCGACATTCCGGGACGCACCGATTTGGTGGAATGTGGGCTGGAGCTCTCGACCACCAGACCGGTGAACATCAAACAGTACCCACTACCTTTTGCAGTGCGCCAAACCATTAATGAGGAAGTGGAGAAAATGCTCAAGATGGGCATTATTGAGAGATCAAACTCGGCCTACCACTCTCCCGTACTGGTGGTAAAAAAGTCGGACGGTACGCACCGACTGTGCGTCGATTTCCGAGGGGTGAATGACGTGCTCGTCTCCGACTCCGAGCCAATCCCCAGGGTCGAAACGCTACTCGCTGAGGTGGGTTCAAAAAAGTATTTTACGAAACTGGACTTCTGCAAGGGATACTGGCAGATACCCATGTCAGAAGAGTCGAGGGCCAAGACCGCGTTTTCTACAGAGACCGGACTGTACCAGTTTCGTTTCATGCCGTTCGGAATCAAAACGGCGCCGGCAGTTTTCACAAAGCTAATGCGCAAGCTTTTAGGCGAAGTGCCAGGAGTAGGGTACTATTATGACGACGTTCTCATTGCCAGCGAGACGTGGGAGGAGCACCTGGTCACTCTCCGACAGGTGCTGGAGAGAATCCGAGCCGCGGGATTAACCATGAAGCCCACGAAATGTGAGGTGGGACGAGAGGAGGTTGCCTTTGTGGGTCACCAAGTGGGCAAAGGCCGAATGGCTCCACTCGAGAGTCTTGTGGAGAAGATTGTAGGGGCAAAACGACCCGAAACCAAGCGCCAGGTGCGTTCCTTCCTGGGGCTGGCTGGCTATTACCGAGAATTTATTCCTGGTTACGCCGAGATCTCCGCCCCATTGACCAACCTGACTCGGAAGGGCGGCGGTAACCGGGTGGAGTGGAGAGACGAACACGAGGAGTCGTTCAACAAGCTAAAGCAGCTCCTTGCACGGGCGCCTATCCTCAAGCTACCAGACCTCGAAAAACCTTTCGTCCTGAGAACAGACGCTTCCGATCACAGCGTCGGGGCGGTCTTGCTCCAAGAAGACGACGGGGTGCTGCACCCAGTGGCTTATGCGGGCAAAAAGCTGCTACCGCGTGAGACTGCCTACGCGACTGTGGAACGCGAGGGGCTGGCGCTGGTGTGGGCAGTAAAAAAGTTCCACACGTACCTTTACGGCAGACCGTTCGTGCTTCAGACGGACCACCAGCCCCTGCTGTACATCAACCACACCCGCCACGCCAACGCCCGCGTTATGCGCTGGAGTCTCCAGTTACAGCAGTATGACTTTCGCGTACAGCACATTAAGGGCAGCGAGAACGTGGGGGCCGACTATCTGAGTCGCGCTTAAGCACTCCTCGATCCCGGGAGGGACCCCTTATCTTTCGGAAAAGTCGGGGGTACATAGTAGAAGACGCGCTTTTGAGACGCATCTGTGGGGGTTTTAGGTGTGCCTCTGTCGATATGCGTATGTAGTTCCTTTTTATTTGAATTTTTACCAAGCGACATAGCTCATGTTCGTTTTGGATCCTGTAAGCTCTTACGCCGGGGAGATCCCGGAGTGTACTTTTCGTTTCATGGAATTGCTGCGAATTGTGTTATGCAAACTATCATATTCCAATATTTTGTTAGACCGTAAGATCGGAGCTGTGTGTGTGTGTGTGTGTGTTTTCTCTCTTTCTCTTTGTTTCCGGTTTTACCCCTGCGGCCGTTTTCCTGTGATTTTGTTTTCTATATTCACGGGTGAATATTTTTAAGTGAGGGGTTGTGTCACAGAAAACGGCTGTTCCAGAAACCGACAGGGGTTGTGCTGACGTCTGCGAAGGAATTATGGCCTGGGAAGTAAACGACCGCCTTCGGCGGATGAGCTCGCGGCCTGGCGCGCGTCAGGTTACGCCTCTCTCTGCAGGCCCTGGTTTACGAGGCGAGCTGGCGGCTCGCTGTTGGGGTGTGTTTTTCGTCAGCGCTCCAATTGCCTGGCGGGTCTTAGTGTTTGGAAGAGCCCTGCTTTAGGGTCAGGGGTCAGACCGAGGGGGCAACAACCTACCGTGGGAACAGAGAGAGTGCGGGAACCGCGGGGTCGCCGGGACTGGCAGTGTGAAGGAGAACTCTAAGGCGGACGGACTCATCGCGAAGTCGAGGGATACGGCGAGACCCTGTCGACGGCCCCACGCCAGGCACCGGACGAAGCTTCCAGTGAGTGTGCGACCGCAAAAAGTGGGCGTGCGGGGCCAGTGAGCCGCGCCCACGGTGTGCCAAGCCACCCGCCGGAACTTCTCCACCTCGGACGGACCGCGCAGGGAGACGCCAGCACCTCTACGCCAGATGAGACTTTTCTTTTGCACTCACCTATCCTCCTATTTTGGTTTACCATTTGGACTTTCTTAAACTTAGTATTTTTCTAGTACTGTCTAGGCAACCCCGAGCATGAAATTGTAACTGGTATACTGTGCGTACCTGTGCTTTCCGCCATTTGGTGTCTACGTGATGTTTTGCATATTATATAGCGCCTAATTATCAACTATACCCCGGTCAAATTAAACTTCATTTATATATCCGACTCACGCCTCCGTCTCTCTTCATTGGTAAGGCTCTCCACCAGAGCGTGGCCCTATCGCTCGGTCAGCGGTCCATTTCTTTCACATCGTCACTCGGGAGGCCTACCGCCTTTCTGCGACAAACGGGCAGGGCTGACAACCTTAAAGTCACTGTGAGGATACGTCACATGCCCGACAATGACGAGAAGGCTATATCCTCCCAAAGCAGTGATTCGAAGCTAACTTCATACTGCCCTTGCCAGCACTACGCAGTTCTTACGGTAAAGCGTCTTGGAAGCTTATGCCGACTGCTACTGGTCATGCATATATTTCAAAATTCCAGTCACTTCCGAGTCTTGTGGCTTAGAATTCGCAAATTCCAATCTTAGCCCTTTAACTTGCAAGCTTTTTTCCGTGGTGGCCATGCCGTGGACGGACGCACATGCGTGCACTGCGTTGTTTCTCTTAAATACAATATTTTATTTTTTTTACGAGGACTACCTTAATGGGGGTGTATAAGCAATGGAAAGTAGTGTTGCTGGAACATTTTCGGAAAACATCAAAATTGTGTCTGTCAACAACCGGGAACCACTTTAAACGCACGGGAGAACGTTGAACACGCCGGTCGGAGACGCGGACACCGTAATGAGACGCGAGGTCACTCACCCTTGGGCCTGCCCCTCTTGGGCGGGGTGACCTCCCCGTTCACCCCGGCAGACTGGTGGGGCCGCCTCGGGGCTGGGAGGGTGCCCCGGGCCGCTTCGGGGGAGTCGCCGCCACCGGCTCATTCTGGCACTCGTCCTGCTGCACCAGGGGAGACGGGAGAAGATGGAGGCCCGCCCCTTCGACGAACACGCAACCTGGCTTTTTCGCATGCTCGCGTTTGCTTAGGACCGAGCTCCTGCCATCTCTTACAACGGGAGAATATGCTGGCGCCATCTATGAGGCGACCCTGGAACTGCATTTCAATAGAGCCAAGGTTCTGCGGTATTTGGGAGATTGAATTTTCGTACGTACTATCGTAAGAGATAGTCGTTTATGACACTGTGAAAAGTTTTATCGAGAAAGAATGATGTGCAAAAACAATGGGAAGAAAAAACTGCACGTATTCCTCCCGATGGAAGTGTCTTTTCTCGTCGTAAGAGGTGGCATACGGTTGTAACCAGGCGCAAGTGCAGAGGTCAGTCTGTGCGAGGGAGCTTACGTTTCTGTGCCGGCCCCTGTGCATGTGGCGGGTAACGCGAGGTCGCTGGGGTCGACGGGGGAGAGTCCTCCTCCCCTTTGGCGACGGCTCCGCCACTCCGTTTGCTGGTCCCGCCTCCTCGCCTCCCCTCGCTGCACTTGCTGCACTTGTCTGCACAGGCAGAGAGGCCCATCGGCGGATGACCCCGGGGCCTCTCCCTAGCGGCACCTTGGCCGCTGAAATAGACGCCAAGCCGTCCCAGCGTTTACTCGCCAAACTTCGGTGCATCGGACCAAAACGTCGGGTTTTACTACACTGTAAATTGGTTATAACAGACCTCAATAGTGACCAAGATTTCAGTCTGTCGTAAAGGAGTATGCTGTATGCAGATACGAAGTTGAACCAATGGCACAAATAGGAAAACTAACCGAACTTCAGAAAGCAGTATACTATATCCAAATGTCACTTGCAAGCAGGTCTGTTGTAACGAGTTTATACTGTATTCTTATTTGACGAGTTGCACGTTGACGAGGCGCGAGACGGACACGGTGTTATAAGGTTTTGTGGGGGTTACCTGCCACAATATTCAGCCAGATGGCTCGCCCCTAAATGTAGTCCGAGCCTGCTTGCTGCTCTTTTTCCCGTTCCTTTCACGAAGTAGAAGGTGGACGATTAAACAATGTTACGCCTTTGCCTTTCAACCATTTCAACCGCCTGTTTTCCCCGCCGTTACTTTACGAATGCCGGTCCCGTCGAGTGCTCACCTGTAATATGCACATACGTTCTTCCCGGCCGTTACATCCAAAATCTGCTATCTGACGCAGCTGGTGCAACGTGTCCGACGGCCTTCATTCAAAAGGCTCGCGAGTCATTATGTTCGTCCAGATTATAAATCTTTTTTTTTTATAGGTTCCTCGAAAAAGGTATAGGTGAGGTTCTATTCTAATGTTATACATGTGGCATAGTCTGGGACAGCTGACGTGGGCGTGAGTGGACTGAAAAAGAGGATTGTCCACTTTTCTCCCAACGTATTAGGTCGCACGTCGAGCCACCCTTTTTTTCGCTACATTCTATCTCCGTCGGGGTGGCTTACCTTTTTGCAACATTACAGTAGGCATCGGAGCCGCAAAAGTTACTCCTAAAATCTAATAGGGTTATGGTTAGTTAGTCGAGCTGGAATGTAATTAAGTTACAAATACATAATTACAGATGTATACACTGTTATATATCTGTCTAATTAGTAGTTACAAAAGGCAACAAAGCAGCGTTCAAGATGCCACTTAATGGCTCATTTTTCACTGAAAGCGCGGAGAGGGGGTGTCCTCACCGAGGTAGGAACGGCTTGCCCTGCGGGGGCAAGCAGTCCTGGTGGAAGCATCGGTCACACGTCTTGCACAGCACGAACAGGGCCTGCGGAAAACGTCAGGATTGGTTGCTGCCACTTCTCACGCTCCCAAGTCGCAGCAACCTGTTTCAATCCCAGCAATTCATGTTAGCGGCAAGCAGAAAATCGTAATTGATCCCAGAATTGTGGAAAAAACTGCTTTGGCCGGGTATAACTAGAATGTCCCAAACCATAATAGTGTCGAGACCAGTTAAAACAAAGTCAACGGGAATCGGAAATCACTTCGCTATATCCACTATTTCGTTATAACCGACTTTGGTTAACGAAGTGCAAAAGGGAATGGAAAATCATGATCATTTCGTTGTAGCCACTAATTCGTACTGACCGGCTTCGTTATAACCGGTCTCGACAGTGACTATCGAGTTAGTCACCCTCCTTGTGGGTGAAAACAAGGTGCACGTCAGAGCTTTGATGGGATCACGAAACAACATTTGACTGAAGTTTCAGTGACTCCATATCATTCAGTGGAGCACAGGAAAACTAACCCACAATGGTAGGGAGAGAGATGTAACTTTTGCTGCAAAAACATAAAAAATGAGAATGGTCTATTTCTTTCCATCTTTTGGGCAAGGCTACCAAGCTCTTGGGTGCTCTTTTGTCAGTTTGCGCCAACAATGTTTGTCACAGTCAAGTACCTCACTTGGCAATGCTTATAGCAAGTACTATGTAGCAGATATTCTCGGAGCTTGGCGAGTTCCATTATGGCACAGACTCGCTACGAATGTGAGAGCCGAATATTCGCCGACGAATTGGCTGACAGCGAAAGCCAGTTGGCAACGTGGAATATTTGGCTGCTTTGGCCAGAAGTAAGAAGACATATTGGGTCCCGAAATTTCAGCAAAAAGAAAACATCTCGGTTGTCTCGCATTGCGGTGGAAGACGGAGCCCTAGTCGAGACGGAGCAGCCACCGTGCGTCCAATACTTGCATCGGCAGCCCGACTGGTTTGTGTGTATTCGATAGACGGGTACATCAAAGTAGCGCTTTCTGGTGTAATTTTCTTTGTCCTTGCCTTTACTGAAACTTTGTGTTTATAAGTCGTGTACTAACGAGCCAGCCTATCCATTTCATCGCGGGATTCGAGGCCCGACTTGCTAACGGAGCTGCCCCACGGTCGGCCAGAGGGAGCGGTCACTCACGGAGGCAGCTTCAGGCTTGGCGCAGCGCTCGCACAGCCGGCACCGGTGGCACTTCCAGTCATAGGTTGTCACCACCTTGGCCGCCTCGTCAGACAGGCCCAGGCAGAACGGGTGGCGCTGCAAGGGGGGGGCACACCATGGGAGGACGCTCTTCTGGAAGGGCTTCCCGAGGCCCCCGACAATCCAGATTCCGAGGTATCTGGCGGCAGAGGCTAAGAGCTGCTCCAGCCTCGGCACAAGGTTGCACGGGGGGCTCTAATGCAGTAGTTCTCAATCGGGAGTCCGCGGACCCTTGGGCTGTCCGAAGGCTTTCTACCGCCGGACTCACAAACCTCACTCCAACTGAGGCGCCCCTCCACTTCCTGGAGGAAGGCGCGAGGGCCGGCGCCGGCCAATCGCGACGATGGATAGGCGGCCACAATTGGCCAGTGCCAGCCCTCGCGCCTTCCTTGAGGAAGTGGAGGGGCACCTCAATTGAAGTGAGGTTCGTGAATTCGGCGGTTAGGGTCCCCGAAGCCCTCAGCTGTCGGTCGAGTCAAGCAATAAAATTCTTAAGTATAAATTCTTGAGTAAGTAATAATAACTAACAACTCTTTACTTATTACATTATATTATGTTTTTTCAACCACTATCTTTGTTACAGATCAAAACATGAATAAAGGCTGTTCCCCAGATATAGTACCAGTCTGAGAAGTTTCATAAATCCCCAAAAAGGGAAAGAACTTCCAATCAGCGTTCTCCCCAGGAATTTCTGAGGGGTGGACATTACCGGGAGGGGGGAAGAGGAAGGAGGGGGGGGGGTGTTTGTCTTTTCTTTTTTTTTTTTTTGGTTCGTTGGGTATGTCTATCGCCTGCCCCGCCCGCCCCGCCCCCCTCCGCCCCCGCCCCCGCTGAGATAGAGAAAAGAAAAAAAAGAAGAAGAAACACGCCACGCGCTTTTGCTCTTTCATTGAAGCAGTGTGGCAGTAGCGGCAGTCAGCGATGTGCTAGCGAACGACAACATGGCGGTGCGCAGACCTGCCGAGCTTGATGGCGACGGTCTGCCGCCATGTGCGCAGGCAAAATCGCATCGTCATCCCGCGGCATAAAAACAAATTGAGCGGTGGGCGGTCAGTTGGAGCAGTGGGCGGCCAAGTCACAGCGGTGGGCGGCAAAGCCACTGCCGCCCACCGTGGGGAGAACCCTGCTTTCAATAAACAATATTTGAGGAATAGAGGAGAGTACTCCAGCTGAAAAGCTGTGAAAGCGATAGAGAGAAGGAGGAAGGTGGACACACAGTGTAGCATTCAGATAGCAAGGAAAAGGAAAGGTCAACTAACTGGAGGCCAAAGGCTTAGGTTTGCACCTTAAGTAATCCACCTTTCAGGCAGCCAATGCCAAGGCAGGCATTGCCTTTTGGCACAGTTCTCTAAATCAACAAGACCCAACTTTGCTCCGGTAAAATTTGGGCAGGAAAAAAAGTGTCTCATGACGAGAGTTCCCTTGTGGTCCTTCAACGAAGGAGAGCCGGGCTCACTAGCTGTGCAATCACTGCACCTTTCCTCTGGTATTTTACGCTCTAATAGCAACTCCAGCAAATACCGAAACTGCCCAAACGCGTGGTCGAGCATGAGAAACCGTCAGTGCTGTGAAGTACTTTAAGTACATAGTACTTATAGTACTACTCTAAGTAGGTTTCGAAAACTTTTACTTTACTTGAAGTGCATTCTTCGAGTATATACTTGTACTTTACTTAAAGTATGTGGCCCAAATTTAGTCTTGTTAAATTTGTATAACAAAATGATACTTTGTGTACTCCAAAGAAAGAGTGGGAGGGATATTCCACTTTCACGAGAAACGCGAGCAGAGGACGCATCGCTTTGTTTGTACCGGCAACGGTTTTCCCGCACCATCTCCAACTCTCGCTACTTCTTGCTCAGTGAGTGCAAGCGAGGAGGTTAAAAGCATTGCGAGAGAACACTCCTGTACGAGAGGATTGCTCGCGGAAGCCATGGGGCTCATGTCATGCTCTCTCCTAGTATGCTTAACCCCATTGGGTAAAAGTCAGTGCAAGCGGCGCCCAATTCAGAAGTCGGAGGCACTTCTGAATTTGGCATTATTTCTGGAAATAACTACTCTCTGGCCATTTGACTTCATCCAATATTCGCTGCTATTTCCGAAAATAACTAATGCACCCCATTACCCCTGGGAAAATGCATAAAAAACACTGTATAGGGGAATGAAAGGGCATGATAAAAGATTGTGTTAAAAATACTTGTACTTTACTTTGAAAGTACATTGTATTTATAGCACCTTAAGCACATTCTACCCGGCATACTTACTATTTTACTTGAAGTACATAATCTCTTATTTACTTTGTACTTTACTTCAAGCAGGTACTTTTTAGATGTACTTTTACCCAACACTGGGAACTGTGTACAATCCAATGTGTGCAAGAAATGTTTGCCCCACAGGTTGTTGAGTAACCGATGAGCAGGAAAGAGGGAAAGTTGTAGGAGGAGGAGAGAACACGAAGACACTGGCGGACCCTTGCGGCTTTGTCCGTGCACCTCATCTGCGTTTGTTGACTAGTCTTCTCGGGCACACGCTTCAAGACCGAAAGAGTTGGCCATCTCACGGCTACTGGGTGGTTCTTGTTACATACCGTGCAAGTTATACCATACCCATTCCAGTTAGGACTCCAGGCAAAGACACTGATACAATTCGTAAATAAATGATCAATAATATTGCGCAAGTAACAACAATATCATTTGCAGTATAAACACAGTTTAGTTTCATACTTGTCCGCTTCTTTGTCTATCGCCAGGTAGCTCAGATTTTGAGGGAGAGGTAGATTGAAATCAGATTTATATACGGGGTGTCCCAATATGAGCGCAATGTTGCTTGCTTTTTCTGACAAGCGATAACCAATACCTTACTTTACCTAAAAATACTGCCCAGCCCCGCTCGATAATTATTTTTGCCTCACGGGTGATTTTAACGGGCTCCTCAAATCAGAAGACGACGACGCCCACCGCTCAGCGCATGCCCGAGCAGGCTATCGATTCGGCCACCGGTTTGGCCGTCAATCAGGCCACCGATCCGACCACTGATTCGGGCAACAATCCGATCCGGCTACTGAGCTTGCCACTGATTTGGCCACCAATCTGGCCACCGACGTTCGGACTGACGGCAATCGGCCACCACCCACTGACGTTCGGACTGCCGGCAATCGGCCACTGAGCTGGCCACCGAACCGGCCACCAAGCCCGGAGCCGGGTATGCGCACAACAAGCCCTGTGGGGGCGGGCGTACCGCAGGTGTCGCACTCGGTGCAGGCGATGAGGAGTGCGGGGGGCTGCGCCTCGTCTCCAGCACGCTCTGGGAGCAGACGGTGCAGAGGGGCTCCGAGGAGAGCCGGGTCCGCAGCTGCCGGGGCCGCTTCGAGGGCGAGCAGGCCTCCGCTGGGAGGACCACAGGCGGCACCACTCAGCCCCCGCACAACACCCGCCCCAACGAGCCGCATCTCCTTCCGCCCCAAATCGCGAGAGAATAAAATAAAAATATAGCCGCCCGTGTTGAAGGTGCAGTTTCGAATGAATGATTCCCGCTCGTTAAGCGTAGATCGAGGGATTCCGGTACCTTACGCATAATTTCTCGGGCGTTAACGAGCCGTTGGCATCGTCCGGGCAATTTTTCCGCGTAAAAAGCCACAAAACGTTCTCCGAGTTCGGGCTTGTGCCCACGAAAGCGTTTAGAACATTTTCGGGGGCATCTGGAGCAATACAAGAGCGGACAAAAGCGGTGCAATCATTTACCACATTTGAGACCGATCGACACTTATCCATAAAGTCGCACCTCCAAGCTTAAGTTAGTGATTTTGAAACCAGTGAGATGGTCACGAGACTGCTTCGATCTCGACCGGCTTTAGAGTATTCACACTTGCGACTCACAGAGGTCGCACGACCAACTAGCGACATGCAACAAGCGACTACCGACATTCAGACTGCGGGCAATCGGCGAGTCACTTCTCGGAAGCTTTCGGGAACCGCCGTTGATTTCGTCCTCCCTGCCACAACTCAAATTCAAGTTTCGCTGCATTCCCTTTTTTTGTCCCACAGCTACATATGGATTATTGTTGCCATATGAAAAAGACTCGTTATGTTGGCCTGGGTCCTTCTGAACCGTACAATGAAGTACAATTACTACATCGGCGTGCACTCGCTCGAGCTACCGCGGCCCAGTACACGCCGCTCAAGGCAAAAGTGGCACAGGTTTGCTGTCAGGCTGAGTTCTTTTTCGGGCGCTCGTTCAAATCGAGGTGATGCTTTTATAAAGAAATGGGTATTCTTTAATAGCGCTGACCAGAGCTGCCGCAGAGACCTCCATGGCTCTGTATCCATGGCCGCTACCGCAAACCGAAGCGTTGGACAAACGTGTTGGTTGCTTCCCCCACAAAAGTGCAGCGTGCCGGATGTAAAGAAACGTGAGGCACGCCACGCATCACTTCTGAGGCGCCACTGATCGGTACAGCTGCCGGGCGACTCAATGGAAGCGGTAGCTTTGCGACCACTTCCACAAATTGATCTGGAAGCGACTGTTCCAAAGCGATCGCTTTTTCGACTGCGACTGTCACTTTTGTGATGAAAGTTGTCGAATGACTTGCAAGTGTCATTGTGCCTTTACATCTACTGTAATATTCTGAGAGATAGCTCCCCAAAACTAAAGGTAAATCGAGTGAAAATAAAGACTGGTCTATACTTTCAGCGTGCGACTAACAAAAGTTAAGAAAAGTGCTATTTCTAGGTCATGTGGCCTCCGAAAGTTGTTATCTTAGCGAGGGGCAATGAAGCAAACATGACTGTCCTTCCCTGTCAGAAATCTTCGCCGTAGCTAACTAACCCTATTTTTGCCAATGTCACCATTGGCCTGAGCACTGCATTTACTAAAATTGAGCTACCTTCCGGCTGTTTTGAAAAAAATTGCAAGTCACGTAAAGAATGTTGGTGGGTTATCTTTAGAGGTGGGTCATCTCTCCGGATACTAAGGTGCGTCTTTTTGTGGGATCACTATGACATAAAAAAAATCATGAAGGCAGTTGGAGGGACTTGAAAACACATCTGGAAGCCCTAGTGAAACATAACATGCTGCTCTATGGAGCAGCCAGCATTCTAAAGACAGTGCCAACATTTTCATACATTTTTAGAGGCTAAAATGTCACTCTCAAAGAAATAAACCGAAAAAGTCATGTCATCTAGCAACACAATGGCTGCCTCTTTGAGGCTTGCAAGAGCTTTCTTTCCAACTGATTCCGCATAATGTGCATTAGCAGTTCTGCTGCACCGGCCACGGCTGCGGAAGTACGACAACATCTCGAGGCAGGCCGTCTTCGAGCCGCGGAGACGCCTCTACAACAAGATATTTCACCCACTCAATCAGTCGTGCATCTGCCAACTAGGAGCACTCGCTGTGAGGGATGCCGCAGACTTCTGTCGAACCTGAGGTTCAACCGGTTTAATCTTTCCAACCTTTAGCCAAGTTCCACGAAATTCGGCTTATGAACAGTGTTGCCCAACTTCAACGCAAAAATCTTGGATTTTTGGAAACAAATTTATAAAGTAGTCTATTTGATATCCTGTGAAACGATTAACAATGTCTACATATTATAAAAGCAAAGACACATACGGTACTCTTACTGCTTTAGTTAGTTTATTAATGCAAAACAATAAAACAATATATACTTGACCAATACTACATTTTTCCTCTACTAGGTGGCACAAGGTTGTTTTCCAATGTTTCCGCATGCGCACAAAACTCAAACTTCTAATTAGAAGTTCCAAAAAGTCGAACCCGGTCGAAGTCGAACCTCGGCAAGCTTTTGACGTGCCTGATCGCGATGGCTCGATCCGAGCTCCGTCATCTTCGGTACTGAGAACGCTGCGGGCGCGGCCGCCAAGTGTGGCGGCATTTCTGGGACCCCACTCACCTTCGGTGCTGGCCTCCCTGGGAGGGGTCTGGGGCACAGAGGGCACGGAGGGCACCACTGCCTCTCGGCGCGACTGGCCCCGCGTCACCACATGGGGCGCCGGCTCCACCTCGCTTTCGTCTGAGCGCGAACCCTCCGAGCTGGTGCTCTTCAGCTGCCGCTGCAAGTGTGGGAGAACCGCCACTCTCAGCATCCGCCCAAGACGGTGGAGCGAGCCCAGGGTTCGCCCCCGGAAAGCGATTGAGGCAAGCGATCGAGCGTTCAGGTGGCTCGAGATCGTCAACTTGTGAATGACAACTTCGTTGCCATTTCACGAGCAATCCCAACCATGGATGGAAGGGTCGCACGAATACTCGGATTTTCGAATACTAGCTGCGAAATAATGTGCTATTCAATATTCTCTTCGAGATGAACAGCAATATTCGAGCTTTGCAAGTTGTTGGCTAACTCACAGTTTTGGTAGATCGGATGGATCGGGCAGATCGTCGTAAGAGGCTTAAAAACCGGTCTTGTCGCTCTCAATCGTACTCGGTTGCAAGTGTGTGAACGGCGCTTAACGTTTTTTCGGCGCACACGAACGTTACACTTTTTGATTGAAGTCCAGTCCATAAACATATTCTGTGTTAAAAACTGGAACTTGATAAACTTGGTAGAGCTTAGAGTAATATTTTCAAAATTAAAGTATGACTATTAAGCAAGAATATATGAGGCACATCCAGAATGAATAAAAATACAAGCGCCAGAGATGGACAACAGAGAAAACAAACAAAGCTCTCGCATTATAATAATAATAGCTTTATTTACCATATAAATACGGTGGGAGCTGAGGAAAAAAGCTGTCTAAGCAGCCTGACTGGTTTTGTTTCATTCTCTGGTGCTTTTAATCTTGATACAATGTACCAACTGGCCCATCTTCGCATTCTACCAGAAAGCAAGTACCTTTTGCGCATAAATGTTGCAAGAGCATCCACTTCCGTGTCGTGCATGCACAGTTATGTTCTCTCGTTCATTAGCCGCACCCTGACGCCATTTTGTAAAATTAAGAACATTTCAGAGGGGGTGTGCTGTTCTATTCATTACGCCACATTTCTTCCAAAAAGGAGCCTGTTGCGATGTTTGGGCACGTTGGAAAAAAAGGCCACGCATACGATTGTAACAAGGGGTTTTGTAAGATAGGAAAAAACTTTTAGCCTTTCCACTCTGGTGAAGAAGGAAGACCAGCGGAGCTGTACAATGGAAAGTAATGGCCGGCCGCAAGTCGGCAAGCCAGAGTGGAAAAGCTGCCACCATCTATGAGTGACGGCGGCAACCAGATACGTGGCTTGCCGCCGTCGCTCGTCGCTCGTAGATGGCGGTAGGTGTAGAGTTCGGTGTCTTCATTTCTTTGCGGGGGGACACAATCCTGGGGAAACTAGCCTTTAACAGCTCCGCTGTAAAAGTTTTAGTACCTTTTAAAAGTGAAGTGCCATTGTCTTGGTTTTGTTCCTTCCATTCTTACTACTTCGCACATTTATTAAGTTTCACAAAAGGCCATGAGGGTGGCTCCTCGTTCAAAACAAGAAAAAGAGAGGCACAAAAACATTGTAAATTCTTCCAGGTAATTTGAAATAAAGCCCCTCAGGCAAGGTAAGGTGAGGCAGTACCGGAAACTGACGTTCCTAGAGATGGCCACCTCTGCCCCCGTTCCACTCCCAAATACTCACTCTTCTCTTTGGCATCCTGCTCCTGAGCGGCCGCAAGGACTATTGCACGCTGCTGCGATGTGGAGAGTTCTCCCAAAATTTACCTGCAACGTGGAAGCATTAAAACACAGGTTTCCTCATCAATAGACCCATCTGCACATTGTGCGCCCTCTAGCGGCAGTGTTTCCAAACCCCACGGGGGAACTGAGGCTGGCCACTGTTGGCTGCCATATATGTAGAAAGTGCTTCAAGCCCTTGCATTCCTGCCACTGCTCAGACGCCACTCGGAAGATGCCCTTTCGTTGCTTCGTGGCACGTTACTTTGTACGCAAGGAGGCATCAATGATAATAGCGGAGATAAAGTGAGATATTACGTTTTGCAAATCAGGCCATAGAGCACAATCCTATCGCTTTAACGAGCAAGGGAATGTGCGCACAAACTGCAGGTATGTACGGAACTTCACAATGCACTACACTAAAAAAAACAAATAATGTTTTTTTGTGCTTCTTTTTCTAGCAATACACAATTGAAAACATGCTCTGAACAGTGTAGCTGGCCTACTGGTGCTGTTCAGGGTTGTAAAAGTTGCTTCAAAATTGTACCTGAGATACAGTTGCAGTTACGAAAAGGCACCTAGGTACGTACTTAGGTACTCGCTTAAAAATGTACCTAGGTACAGGTACAGTTACTTCAAAGATTCTTTATTTATTTTCCCCAAATTTGTCAGAATATGTTGGAAGTAAAGCTTTTTATACTAAGGATACACACAAAAACGAGTTCGATAAATGTGCTTTATTGGTGTCAATGCGAGAAGTAAGGAAAACCGCATTCATATGAGCGGGTGCTGACGTCGACAAGTCCAGAAGACGTTGGCCGCATGAAGAAACGCATGAGTTGAGTGCATATGCACCTAACCTTCACAACGACGAGCGAAAGGCTTCAAGCTTTCTGGTTTTTCTTGCTTCTTCTTTCGTTAATCAAAAGAAAAATAAGCATCTTTTTTTCCAGATCTTTTTCCGTTTTGATAACTGCAAAATTTGAGCCAGATTTATTGAGTGGAAACTGTATTATATATGCAATGCTACAATGCTTTACGATTGTAATTATAATTTATTTTCAATTATATTTTATATTGTATTTATGACAGAAGGGAGCCACCACCAGGACAAGATACAGGCAACAGAAACTGCACACATCTTTCAAGTTATCTCCTCCCTTGTATAGCTGTCAGAGGAACTTCAAACACACAGTAAAGTCGATTTCGAATTGAGACGAAGGAAGCAGGTCGCTATTTTTCCTAAACGGAGTTCCAAGGCGATTCGATAAATTGGTGTCGCTAGAACGGCATTGCTAAGTTATTGTTCGCTCAAATGAACACCGCTATTAGCTAAAGTGTCGTTCAATGAAACACCATGGGTGGGGCTTCGTTCGCTAAAGCGTTGTTCGATCAAGTCAGTGCCTCCCAGGTCGTACCCAACTCAATGTTAATCACGGCACATGGTAGTGTGTTAATACTTCCAAGATTTATAGTTTCTACCATTTTGACGAAGTGAATAGAAAAGTATGTGTAGAAATAACTTTACTTAGTTACAAGTTACTGGAAAATGCACCAAGATACAGATACAGATACCGAGAAATGAAAGTACCTAGGTTTGTACCTCAGGTACAACAAAAGTACCTAGATACCAATTTCCAGGTATTTGTACCTAGGTACTTAAAAACCCTGGCGCTGTTGCAGTGGAACCTTTAAAAGCTACTCCTATGTATGCACTCTTAACTATACGCATGTTGTAACAACAACGTTGCCAGGCTCATGAATGTCATCAGCATGAGAACACTTAAGCATGAGTTTCGTTCTACCAAACTCTGGTACGTGGTATTCTCCTCTTTTCAGGTATCTATGTATGTTTTCCAATAAATCTGCGTGCGCGCAAGAAATTGATGATCACCGTAAAATGCAGCAAAGGCAAACAGTCTCATTATGAAATACATCAAATTGTGCGCAGACAACACACAAACTATGAAAACAATTAATACAGAGTGTGTGGATAGCAGCAATTGCTAACATGAAGTTGCAAATTCAAGGACACAAACAGTGCAAAGGACAAGGACTAGTAGAAGTGGACAGGACGAGCGCTGACTAACAAGAGAGAGGAGAAAGAAAAACGCAAGGGGAAGATACAGAAGGAAACTAGCCCTCGTCCTTCGCGCCGTTTGTGTCCTTAATGTTTAACTAACAAGTGCCAATTCAACTGATGACGGTTCAAGGTAACTTTCAGTGACAAATTTGTAGGTAGACCATAATTTATGCTTGCTCGCCTCTAGGGTGGCGCAGTACTCTTCAGCTTTTGACTGTTCTGAGGTGGCAGGTAATCGCAGCAGAACTCCTGCTTGGTACGAGATCGCCGTTAACCATACTATGGTGCCTGGAACGCATCTCTGTCTGGTGCGTCTAGCGTCTGCCCATTCATCCAAAGTGGTTCCAAAGTGGCAACAAATGACCTCCCAACAGCCGTAGTCTCATGCTGTCAAATGTCGCGATCCCGGTGGTTGGCCGTAGAAGTTCCGGCAAAAGCACGAGCAAACGCGAGTGCCGCTGTTGTCGCGGCGTCCCAACTTCTGGCCGACGAGGCTTCTGTGGACTGTAAAACTGGAGAGCCACCCGCAGCAGGACAGGCGTCTGCCACCTGCACCACCGCTGCTGGGACACCGCCAGGATTACGATCAGTGACAGTGTGAAACTTCCACGATGTCATCAGGCGGAAAATCGAGGGACCACAATTTTGGACGCAGTAGACGCACCAGTTAGAGACGCGTCCTAGGCACGATATTCATACTTGCCCCCCCTCGAAAACAATTCCTGGATACGCAATACCTTTCCACGTGGACGAGCGGGACTTGTCGGCCGCTCGTCCACATGGGAACCCATCACTCGCAAGTGGCTGACAAGCGCCGTTTGTTGTTTGACCTTATTCAGCAATGTTTGCTAGCGCTATCTGTCGTTCTGTGCCAACGGTAAGTGTCGGGAACTTATCACTTAAAGGGGCCCCGCAATCATATTTAGGCGTCTACCTTTTTTTGCGGTTTCCACGTCTCTTGGAATTCGGGCAAGCCAGCGGGCACGGAGGAGAGTAATATCAGTGCGTCATATTTTAACCGGACGACGCGGAAATCTCCTCCACCTACGGGGGGCAACCCGCAGTGGCTGAATGCGTGCGATATGCGACGTCTTTGGTCCTGGGCTTACTACTGGTCAGAGCCGCTAAAAGCTTCTTTTTAGTCGAAATACAAAATATAAGTGGCGCAAACCGTGTCAATTATTTATAAAAGTAAGTTTTTGTTCAGTATTTTAGATCAGAAAAGAAACAAATGCAGTTTATAAAGTACCGAAACACAAAATGACCTGTCGACATACCCGCCACCAAGAGGTGGAAAAGGCGGTGCATACTAGAAAGGTGTAGTGGGATCAGGCACCGACGAGCGGTGAGCATAGAAAGGTCCCGGATGTATGCGGCGGCGCTGCGGTCGTATACGGGCTTGAGGATCCGAACGGTTCCGAGCGTTCCGAAGGCCTTTGGCGAGAAGGATTGGCTTGCGGTTTGACCGTTTGGCGGTATGGCAGCGCGAAGTGGCTGCCGTTCTGAACTGATCTTACCCCCGTGTTTGCTTTCATTTGTGGCCGATGAAGTGTCATGCCAAATTAGTGTTTAATGGCGCAGCAAATGCAATGCGAGTTGCCCTGGCTGCCTGCTTCATACAGCCTATCCAGAACATGCTTTAGTGGCGCCCTCTCGAGCCGTCGACACAGAGTGCGGCAGCCGTGAGCGCTCGCTGAGCTCACTGCCCCTCCTCTAGTTCACGGCCACTCAAGCGACCAAGGACGTCATGAAGGAGGTTCTTTTTTGCTTGTTCTTGTAATTTTAATTTGCCTATAACTTTTAAAAGAAAGCAAAATTTGATAAAAGAAAAGTTTCATTAAGTTACTATGTTCAGTACGCCCAGGTTCGGTGCAAAAAAACAGTAAAAAAGCCCTTGCAGGGCCCCTTTAGTACGCAAATCGGCTGCACATGAATGTAATTTCGGGTGTTTTAGGATGCTTAGAGCTCCTAGATTGAGTTATGACCATAAAATCAGGATCTCAAAAAGCACTTTAGTGTTCTTTAAGGTAGTGTTGTCCTGGCCTGAGAAGAGAAGTCGAGCTAGCAGGAGAAAGAGTACCATCACGGATATCTCGCTTAGCCTCATCATACAAAGAACATAATATGCAGCACACAACCGACAAACTTTGCCCAGCGGCACGATTACTTTGCGGTCAGCGCAACAGTTAAGGCATGTTCACACTTGCAAGTTGCAACGGTTGCGCAACAGCTTTATGTTGCAAAGCGGCAGTCGCAGTCGCAAAAGCGACCAGTTCGGGGCAGTTGCTTCCAGACCGGTTGCCGAGTCGCCCGAATGTTGAACCAATCAACGGTGCCTCGCATGTTTACATCCGGAGCTTTTGCGGGAGATGCAACCAACATGTCATGCCCGACGCCTTAATACGCAGGAGCGGCCATGAACATGCAGCCATGGAGGTCTCTGCAGTGGCCCTGATCAATGCTAGAGCACTCATTTCTTTATCACAAGCAGCACCCCTATTTATTAAATGAGCGCCTAAAAAAAAAAAACCTGGCCAGGCAGCAAATTTGTGCACTTCAGCTTGACTGGTGTGTCTGTACTGCAGAAGCTCGTGCGAGTGTACGCCGATGTAGCGATTGTAACTTCATTGTACGGTTCCGAAGGACCCAAGCCAATGTCACGAGTCTTTCTCTTTTGGCAAAACGCCGCATGTGAAGCTATGCGACAATAAAAATGAGACAGAAGCATATCGCAAACCTGAGTTGTGGCAGGAAGGACGGAATCGACAGCGGCTCCCGAGAGCTTCAGAGGAGTGACTCGTCAGTAGCACCTCGCTTGCAGTGCGGACGTCGGTGGTCGCTTGTTGCTATGGTTTATTGCAACTCAAGAAGGTAGGGCGAGGGAAAGGAAGGCTGGGGAGGAGGAAGCAGGTGGAATGCTGGAGAGAGGAGGACGTCCCCCCCCCCTCTCCAGCGTTCCGTCAGCTTCCTCCTCCTCGGCCTTCCTTTCCCTCGCCCCACTTTCTTGAGTTGCAACGGGCTACAGTCGGTAGCGCGACCGCTGCGAGTGGCGAGTGTGAATTCGCGTTTACTGCCTTATTCACTCCTTAGACTCCAGCCTTTAGCCGAATATTAGGCACCAAGATATAATCGAGGCAGCCCCGAGCGTGGGTAAGCCGCACCAAAAACCGCGATAGGGAGGCACATCGCAGTGCATCCCGAAACACGAAAAAGGAACGTGCTGAATCACAGCGGCTCCGCACACTCGTTCACGCTCTCTTTCTCGCAGCCGGTTCAAATTCTCGTCTCTGGGGCGGGGCCACTGGCAGCTCTTGCTTGTCGCTCGATCGCTTCAGTTAACGTTGTCCGAGACTGTACCGAGAGCGCAGTTTCACAAACTGCTTGGTTTCGAGGTCTTTTGTGAGGGAAGAACCTTCTAAAGTTCAGCGCCTCTAGCAGCTCTTAGATAAGTTTCGACGTTTCGAGATACAGTACAGTCTCGGACAACAGTTCACTCACAAGAACGCATTCAAGCAGCGATATCCGGGCGTGGTAACGGTAGCGGCCAATCGCAGCTCGGACGCGCAAACTCTGTTGCTGTGACGGCGCACCAACATCTTTGCGTGCCCTTTGCGCTATAATACACCCATGAAGTACGTTTTTTTCGCTTACGTCTCCGGGTTCACCACAATGATCACCACTAACGGGTGCCTTCCATAGAGTTCATCGATGCTGTAACTCGCGTAGCCCTCGTAACCGATAAGGTTTTGCCGGTGTCATTGCGAGGGAGGTGATAGGGTTCAGCTTTCCGAACGATGATTTGCGTAGACCTCCTAGGACCACCGCATTCGGGGTAACGTAGGATTCGTGGTCAAGCGACAGTTCGGTGGACGGAGGGACGACACCCAAAATGGGGATCGTTCGCGCAGACTGCGGGCGCCAACAGTTGCCGAGGTTGGTGTTATTGCAGTCACGAGATGGTAACAGAGCGGGCAGGAACTCACCATGGAACTAATCGATGATTTCCCGGACGTTTAGCGAGCGTATTTTAGTTCACATGATCGAATCACTCGAGCCATCAGACAGGCACAGCCACTTAGGCCTACGGAACCCCCTACAAACCTTTGACCGTGTGGAAACCCTCCGTATCGTTTTAAAAACAAAGTGCTCGATCGAGTAAGGCACAACGACAAAAGCTGCTCATGGCAGGGAAAATACGGCTCTTCCTTAAAAACCTCAGCCGTACAAGCATTTTATTTTTATTAGAAAACAGTCAAAAGTCAAATCAACGCTGATTGTTTTAAACAAATGAATAGATAAGCAAAAAACAGCTACGTTTCTGAGTGGTTGATAGCTTGAGCCATCTAGCGCCGACCAACAACACTATTATGTGCAACAAGCCATTGATTAAGCCAAGCCAAGTTTATGCTTTCATAGCATGGTTTCGGTTTTCTGTGGTTTGTTTGTTTGAAAATGTCTTTAATAATAATAAGATGAAAGAAACACAAGGGCCAGGTCAGCTGGGCTTAAAGGGGTACGGAAACCAAATTCTGGAGCTCATTTCTTTGTTTCAACACGACACAGGTAGCAGTAGAACCACAGAAACATAAATATTGCGCTAGAAAACGCAAGAAAACGTATTTTAAAGTGAATTAAACGATAATCAAAAACCACCTGGTAGTTGGTTATGAAGCTTCAATGGAATGTCGTGACGACAACATGCCTCTGAAAGCAGCGCCACAGCGGTATGTCCACTCACTGGTATAGATTGCCTAGGCCTGAACGCAATACCGAGGCGTCTGGGTGGAAAAGTTCGGAAAAATTCGGAGCGTTGCAATGGTTGCCAGATCACGTTTATGTGTGTTTCAACTTTTCGTGATATTAAATTCACTAAATTCTACAAAGTGCATAATATACTGTTGTAATATAATATCATAGTAATGAATGAAATGTTCCGCTTTGTTTATAAGATTTCGGATGTTTGTCGAGAACGGTAACCAGACATCGCGGGAAAATTGGTTTCGGTTCCGGATTACGACCAAAATAGGCATGCTTGGTGCGACGTGGAAATACAAGCGCATGTTTTCAACGCCCGGGCGGTTCGGCGACGGTCGGTTGTGGGGCAGGCGGGTTGAAGAGACTTTCTTGGGCACGAGGAACCTCCGGCGTTGTCGGCGGGGCACGGCGGGGTCATGGCAGTGACCACCGCGGCTGCCCTTGCGGCGAAACACAAGCGCGATAAGTTCCTCGTGGATCTCGTCAGGCTTGGCGTGGCCGCCCCAGCCCGGCGGGATTCGGCGGACGTGCGGCCGGTGCAGCGGCGGGTCGACGGAGCGAGGTGATGTTTACGCGAAGATCACGTTCTCGTACTTCGGGGTTCCCGGAGACTGGAGACGTCGACCGTGCTCGCCCAAGGCTCGCAGCAGTCCCCCTCCCCCACCCCCGCAAGAGATCGATGCCGTACGTGCTGTTCGGCAGAAGGACATTTCGTGCCCATAATTACGGTCAAAATAGCACCAGTAGCATACCCCACACAAGTGAGTATGTTCGATTCGATTATCTTCAACGTGTGTCCACTGCTGTATTGTTATCGGAACACGGGACTATCACAGTCTCCTGTACTGCATTTGCACCTTTCTAGTTAATTATATCTGAATTAGTGTTTGTTTCTGAACAATAAAGTTGCGTTGGACACCCCTGTGTTGTTTCTTTTTCATCAAATAAAGTTCACGTATACAAAACCTGCTGCCGAGAACGGAGGAACGACAGTGCGACGTTTTTCTTCGCCGGTGCCGGTACGCGGTCGAAGTTGGGACTAGCAACACTTTTCATCGCTCTCGCGTCTTACGCAGCTCTGGAGAAGGAGACGAATCATTTCCTTGCCTGAATATATTTATTGCGCGCTGCGCCACATTATGAATAATACACAGCATTTCGCTACATTTTATTATACCGATCACCGCGAAACCGCACAGAAACCGAGACCGTGCATTGGTTAGGCCTACGCCAACAACACCGATCAGCTCAGCTGGACCGCGTTGAAGTAAACAAGACGAAATCTGGTTATATGCAATAACAGTACATAAAAAAAAGAAACACAACTGACCGCATTCGCAAGGTTTACGACAAGGTTCACGCTGCCGTCTGCAACCAGCGACGAACCTGACGATCTCCGAATCTCCGGTGATTCGTCCCATCACTACTGTTGACGTCTTCGTCTTCGCTACTGTCATCGTACCCACTGCCGCTGCCACCGCTCTCGTCATGTTGACCCGCCATCGCACACTCAAGGCAGCTGACACCTCTGCGGCTCTGCGCTCTGCCGGCTCCGCGATATCTACATCCCTTGGGTACTTCGACAAAGCGAGATTGTAACGCGTTGACGCCTCCAAGTGGCAAAACTCGTCACTACGGTACGCTTGGTCCTCCGAGGCATGATGACGTCAAGAATCTGCCGGATCTCCCGAGATGCATCGCGCTCTTCGATGGCTGATTTTGAAGCGCTCGCCAAAATCCAGGCATTTAGAACCAAAAATACAGCCATCTGCTCAAAATACGACCGTGCGATTATTCATTACAGGCTTAGCTGATCATATTGAACTCATTTCTTGATGTTTTCTCTATATTTCAAGTTTCGATTCTGTATCCCTTTAAGCCGTCGGTGTTGTCCTGGGGTGGGGAATGGGGATTAAATGAAGTGAGTCAGGTGAGCCTCCTTAAAGGGGCCCTGCAATCATAATTAAGCGTCTACCTTTTTTGCGGTTTCCACGTCTCTTGGGGTTCGGGCAAGCCAGCGGGCACGGTGAGAGTAACTAAATATCAGTGCGTCATATTTTAACCGGACGACGCGGAAACCTCCTCCACCGACCGGGGCGACCCGCGGTACCGAAAGCGCGCGTAATGTGACGTCTTAGGTCCTGGGCTTACTACTGGTCAGAGCCGCTAAAAGCTTCTTTTTAGTCGAAATACAAAATATAAGTGGCGCGAATCGTTTCAATTATTTATAAAAGTAGTTTTTATACAGTATTTTAGATCTGAAAAGAAACAAATGCAGTTTATAAAGTACGGAAACAAGAAATGATCCGTCGACATACCCGCCACTAAGCGGTGCAAAAGGCGGCGCATACTAGAAAGGAGTAGTGGGATCTCGCGCCGACACGGAAAGGTCCCGGATGTACGCGGCGGCGCTGCGGCCGTAGGGAACGAAGGACCCGACCGGCTCTGAGCGTTCCCAAGGCCTTCGGTGAGCAGCTTTGTCTGGCGGTTTGGCCGTTTCGCGGTATGGCAGCGCGAAGTGGCTCCCATTCTGAACTGATCTTTACCCCGTGTTTGCTGTCGTTGGTGGCCAATGAAGTGTCATGTCGAATTTGTGTTTAATCGCGCAGCAAATGCAATGAGAGCCGCTCTAGCTGCCCGCTACATACAGCCTATCCAGAACACGCTTTAGTCGCGCCCTCTCGCGCCGTCGACACGGAGTACGGCAGCCGTGAGCGCTCGCTCAGCTCACTACCCCTCGGCTAGTTCACGGCCACTCAAGCAACCAAGGACGTCATGAAGGAGGTTATTTTTTGCTTGTTTTTGTAATTTTAATTTGCCTATAACTTTTAAAATAAAGCGAAGTTCGAGAAAAGAAAAGTGTCGTTAAGTTACTACGTTCAGCTTGAACAAGACATTAGTTGAACCACCAGGGCGGCGTTGGCTGTCCGTGTGAGGAAATGCTGCGGAACCACCGCGCCAATTTCGAAACCTTTTTTTCCCGTCGCTTGCGACCTTGAGTTTCCCTCTCCGCTCTTACACCCCTCCTTTCACGTGTTCACCCTCTGGCGCGTCGCGCGTCCGTTCATTGTTCAGAGGACAATGTACCGGATAATCCCCAACTGAAGGCCCCCTGCCCCAACTTGTCCAGCTGCCAAGTGATCTGAGCGAGATGGGGTTTTGCAGCGGTATGGAAAAGTAGGACCGCCAATTTTGAACTATGCTTTTTGAACTATGCTTTTTCGAAGTTGTACAACTTGTGTGCAGGGCTGGCAAAGGCACGGGCGAGAGTGCGTAACTGTTCACAATGCTTGGGTTGCAGGAGCACTCGCGCGTAGAAATGGTAGAAAGCGCTTTCCAAAACCACGCGCCCCCATTCTCCAGCGTTGCACGCCTATGTGTGAAAAAGGGTACACCTTCGATAATGCGTCAACGTTGCCCGACTTCGTGAGAGCAACAGGGTACATATGAGTGCGCCCTGGGTGCCGGCCGGACGAAAGAGACGCCCTGCGCTTCCTGTCACCACTGCCTTTTCTTGTACGCACTGGCCATGGGCGGTTCTTTTATTTTTACCACCGGATAGCTTCATGGGGTTTTTGAAAATACAAACCTGCTCATCGTACTGCTGCACTACACCTGTGTCAGGCCATTGTGCTGTAGTTTGAGATTGGGACGGTGTGGCTACATTCTTATTTCGTGTGTAATGCCATCATAATATCCCTTTGCTGCGAAAGGGTAAAAAAAATGGTAGGATCGGCAGCAAAAGTTCTTTCAATGCCCGAAATACGATGAAACACCAGTAAGATCTAGTGTAAACGAAATGGGCACAATAAAAAAAATCCTACAACAAGATGGTGGCGTCTAACGTAGTGAATTTAGAGTGTTTGTAATAGCTATAACCGTGATAATAGTAATAACAATAATAATAATAATACTAACGGAAGCGATGTTGTTCCCTCTGTATAGTGGTAACGTTACATTCAATTTGCCATATGTGTTGGGACCTCTGATCCCGAGTGGCTGTGAGGTATTACTGGGTCCGGACATTTCATCGGAGCTGTTTCATTGAACACCGCCTGGTTGACCAGTATAAATAATAGGCGAGGACAGCAATGTTATAATACTAATTTTAATTTATTAGACTTCGTTTTTCAACGGAGTAGCGGAACTAATAAGAAAACAAACTTTATTTTTGTTTCCCATTATTTCTTTCATTTTCATTTTTTTTTAATGTAGCTTCTGAAGGTACGAGACCTAAAAAAACAGAAAACGCAAACTTGAATTTTCTCGAAACATCTAATCATCGGGTGCAGCGACGGAGGCACGTCCCTTAGAGGGCGAATCTTCGTAATCAGTCACATTTTTCAATAAAGTGATTGTAATTGAAATCGGTAATTTTTTTTTTCAGTAACGCGTACAAGACTGGCTGTATAAGATGTTATTTCTGCTTTGGGTTGCGATCTTTTGAGACAACTCCGAAAACACAGTGCATTGTTCCTTCTCACCGTTGCGATTACCTCCATCTTTCAGAATGAAGTACGCGTTCGAAAATAATCGTGCCCAGGTAACCGCAGCATTCCTCGATCAGAACTGAACCCGGAGCTACGTTTCTTTCAGCTTGTTCACCATCGATCGATTAGCAATGCTGACCTTGTAGGGGCTTTGCCAGGTTGACCCCTCCCCCCACCCCTAACCCCACTCAAAAAACAAACAAAAAAAAGCATTTTCTAGAGGACGAACTATTTTGGTTGCCCTTGTGACGAATTCTCCTTGACGCATGTTCCGCTGTAAGGAGCGGGCCTGTTACCAGTCGGCCTGTGATGAATCGTCATGTGACGAATGGACCGTCCTGCATCGAACAAATATTCCTCCGGCTGCAAACCTACGGCCATCACGTCTATAAAAGAAAAATGACACGGAACTGGAGGAAAATGAGGAAAAAGGGTCCGGGGAGCCGGGGACACAACTGGTCGCTTGAATCATCGCCAGAACGCGGTCAGCTTTCATTCAGGGCGCAAAGCAAAAAAAGTACCACGGCTTTTTTTTTTTTTGTTTTGTAGAAAGTCACGGCCAAAAGAAACATCCTAGTCGACACTGTATCAGATGCTAGATCCGGACGCATAAACGTGAGCACACATGTGTTTGACGTTGTCCTGTGGTTACACAACACTCGGAGCCGGTGCCCAAAACGGTCTACTAGAACGCGTTTTACGAGTCGCGCTCCGCATCCCAATGCGAGCTACGTGTTCGCCGGACCAATCACTTGCCTGCCTTTTATCACCTGACCTCTCTCTCTCCCGTGAGTATGTGGAGAGGGGTGACCACGTGTCGCCAGGCTTCGGTTGAGTGGTCTAAGGAGCGTGCGGCTTCCACCGCACTGTCAGCGCGCAGTAATGCCAAAGGTACAGGGGTGAGCGCATTCCCACCGGCGATGTAAGCAGTCGCGCGACGCGACTAGATGGCATCGCAAAAGATTAGATGGTCACACCGGCGTGCGCGATGAGCGGAGTCCAACGCTTTCGTTGGCGAGTCGTTTCTCGAAAACTCTCGCTCCGAACGCCGTTGATTAGGGAATTGTAGTAGACCGTTTCCGCAGCCCGCTAAGCACCCGGATAGCGCTCCGTAATCCGCCACAAGACCTTGAACTATGCAGATAAGGCTGGCGGCGCGCATGCGCAGCTGCGGCGCTAGGGAGTTTTCGTAGACCGCGTTTCCCCTCCCGCTAAGCCCTCCGCGAACGAAGCAGCCGCTACTGCGCCGGCGCGCCGATGGCCTTGACTGTAGAGTTCCGGCTAGCGTAGCTGGTTGCGGAGAGCGTTGCGGGACAGCGGAAACGATCTACGAAAACTCCCTATTTTCCTTCAGGGATACCGTAGCGGAGGAGAAAAACGGTCTACTACAATTCCCTATTAGGGAGTATTAGCGAGTCGTTTTTCAAGCACACGGTTCCGAAATCACGAACGGTATGGCTGGTCCGTTCCGCGAAACCGTACGTGAAATTTGACATACTTTAGCGAATCGTGAAAGTTGCGCGACCGTGTAAACGATGATGATGATTGTGTTTAACGGTGGCGCCATCTTCTAGTGAACATGTGAAACGTTCTGCAACGTGTAAATCCGTGGCCAGCGCCTCGTGGCGGACACCGTGGTGGCGGCTCGTGTTTCCGGCGTACGACTGATGTAAACAAGACGGCCGATGTAACATTTGCCGGTCGGAATTTCAAGAACTGCGAAGCTAGATGGAGTAAAAAGTATCTAAACGACCGTAAAGGTATGCAGTGTGTCTCCGTCATCCTGACCTTGAACGATCGTTCACGTTGTGTGCCGTCGAACCAAATCATGTCGTCTGCTCGCGGTCGCCACGGCAGCTAGTCTGCCCGCAGATCGCAAAAATTTACTAGCATGCGTAGTTTACAGCATTCACGATCGCTTACCATTGTGAGCAGTTCTCGAAATAATTTGGTTCAACCTCTCAAATGAAGCAGACTAACAGGACGGCAAATCGCCTCCCGCTGTCGTAAGCCTAACGCTCGGCTGGGTCGGCGAAGGCGGTCGCCGAACCGACCGCCATCTTTGTTTTTACCCGCGAGTCGTGAACGGTGC
>JAZHYW010012764.1:0-17094 GCA_037355805.1 Ixodes ricinus | reverse complement strand
CACCACCTAGACGACTCAAAGCCTCCGCATGTCCTCCTTTCCACAGCCCTACGTCACCAAGATGAGATCGAAGGAGGATCGCACGGCGCAACGCAGTCGTTCCCCCTCTCATGCCCTCTCACGTAAAAATGGCTTTGAATGGCTGATGTTGACTTGTGTTCTGGCTTGGGTAGAAAATCTATAAATTGCGCTTGTTTTCTTGCATTTAATTTGCAGTTATTTAAGCTCGTATAAACAGAAAATCTTACAACCAAGTTATAACTGAATATTATTATATTAATTTAGGATTACAACTGAAAACAAAACACTTTGTGAAGATTTGTTTTAGAAAGTGACTAACTATGTCGGACCTCGGTTTACTTTTGCTGGCCACAGTGGTGAAAGTATAATGGCGGACAGCCATTAACGCGGGCACTGTGACGCGGGATGCGTTCGTTGTTTTGTGTTGTGCCGTGTCGTACTGCTGCCAACGGATTACTCTCAACATGCCTGGCTGTTGTTGCGCTCCAAACTGCCGATCAAACTACGTCGAAGGCCCGAGCGTCCGAGTCCACAGGTTTCCAAGTGATCCGGAAGTGCGGGCGTCGTGGACAAAGGCTATTCCCCGGCAAGACTTTGTTCCAACAAAGTACACAGTCGTAAGTATTGAGTTCGCAAACATCTTGTCCGTCCCATTTCTTTCGTCCTCGTTTACCCCAGTGTCAGGGTGCCATCATGATAGACCAGGGCGCCTGCACACTGACTATTTTATCTTGAGAAAGATCGGCGTAAAAAAAAAAACGAAAAAAAAAACGTCGACAAGGGTAAAAAAGACACGACGGCGCTGATCGTCCTTTCGTGTGTGTTTAATTACCTTTGTCCAGGCTTTTTGCCGCTGATTCTTCTTAACATGTTCACTTCGAACCTTTCCTATCAAACGTTTGTAAACTAAAAGCACTCTCTTGGCAAAAAAGTTGCCGACGAGTTCTCTGAAAGCATTATCCCTCCTGGGATTCCACCAATCCCAAAGCCACCTACCTGTGCAGTCGCTCGACCCAATAACCATTGATGGTAAATTCGCACGAATAGAAATTCACTACGCTCCCCCGCTGTTGGCGGAAAGAGGCTTTAGAGACCGTTAGAATCACTTACCAAGCCATCAAAAGCATCGACATTGAACGCCAATCCTGACTCCTGGAACAGCTCACTAACATTTGGCAATCTGGTGACCAACCCAGGCGGAGCAACATTTTGCAGTGATTGCCATAAAAAAGCCAGAAAAAGCACGGAGCACATACTTCCATTTTGGTCAATATCGTTGGCTTTGGCTCGCCACCCCTCCAGCACGATTTACAAGTGGATTTATTACGAGTCTCCAACTTTTACAAATTTTCCTCTTTTTTTTTTCTTTTATCTAACTCTTTCTCACATCCTTCGTACCTTTCCTATTCTATTTGACAGGCATGAAAGCTGTCCCCTCTTCTGGGAGACTAAGATCATGTATTTTTCTTTTTTTATTACATAATAACAACAACTACCGCCAAATGCTCGCTGATAACATTTTCTTTTAATGCAATTAGTATTCTTCAGCTACTTAACCTACTTTTATGCTGTTCTTTTGTGGTTTCAGGTGTGCGAGGAGCACTTCCTACCGAGCGACTTTGTCAGGACGACGACCTACACGGATGCGAAGACTGGAAAAGTAATTGAAGTTCCGCTGCAACATGTTCGGATCAAGCCAAACGCGATACCTAGCGTGTTTCCCAATTGCCCCAGTTACCTCTCACGGCCACAGACATCCACTCGAGAGGCACCAGACGAGAAAAGAGCACGCCAGGAAGCTGCGTCTCTGCAGAAAGCAATTCAACTTTCTAAAGAAGCAAAAGAAGACGACGAAAAGAGGACCAACATAAGCAGTTTCGCTGATCTTCTTCAAGCTCTACCAAGCTTTAAAACTTCTGGAACTTGGACGATCATCAAGAAAGAATCTGAAGTTTTTTCTTGGACTTAACCCTTCAACACGCTCCTGCAGTGCGTTCTTCGGTGACAGTGTCAGCGGACCTGTGTGTGAGAGTCTTCTTCGGGGAAACTCGAATTAACAGCCTTGCAGGTGTGACTGTACCTGCAAGGCTGCATGATCTGAGGGAACTCAGTACGGTGCTCCAGTCTGTTGAGCAGCTGCGCCAGCGATAGCTCGACTGATCCTTCGCAAGAAGCTACTCGCTGCCTCACACTCGTGTCAACATTGTTGGAGGAACTGTCCAGTGAAGACCAGCCACATGATTGGCAGGAATGGCAATTGGAGGTCTTAAAATTTCTAAAAAGCCAGGTGGATCTTGTTTTGAGCAACGCCACACGCTATCCACCTGAACTGTTGGTATTTGCCAGTCTCGTTTTCACCATCTCACCCCATGCGTACAGATTTCTGCGAAGCTCGATGAAGGTCAAGTTACCTCATCCGGATACAATCAGGCGCCTCTGCTCATCGTATCAGATGAGCCCTGCGAAAGAGCAGCAAGACTCGTGCTTTCTGTCATATGCCAAGAGGCTTGTGAATACGCTAGAAGAACATGAGAGGACGGTCACTTTAATGATGGACGAGATCCACCTTCAGCCCTACATTGATTACAAAGCCGGCTTTCTTGCAGGCGCTGCAGTGAACAGCTCGAGCTCGGCCAAAACTGCCCATGTCTTTATGATACAAAGCCTGCTTTCAAGGAACAAGGACGTTGTTCACATATTGCCTGTTGCTCAGATTGATGCGAAGGCTTTGCACGACATTTTACGGAGAGTAATCGTTGAGCTGGAGTCGGCTGGACTTAAGGTAATAGCTGTTATCACGGACAACAACTCGATTAACCGCAAAGCAATGTCGTTCTTTGCGAAGAATCAAAAGCATAGCATTGTCTACGAACACCCGGCTGATTCATCACGACCTCTGTTTTTTGTGGTGGATACTGTTCACTTACTAAAGTGCATCAGAAATAACTGGTTAAACCAACGCAACTACGGAAGGTGCATGTACTTTCCAGATCCGAACAGTGTTGACGCAAAGCCACCTATCCTTACGGCTTCTTTTAATGCTCTGAGCAAGCTGCACGAGTCGGAAAAGGACGATCTCTTGAAGCTGGCACCTACCCTTTCATTGAAAGCATTGAACCCATCAAACATGGAACGGCAAAATGTAAAGTTGGCGCTACGAATATTCAGCTCTTCAACTGTGGCGGCTCTTAACATCACCACCATTGAGCATGCAAAGGGAACAGCTGACTACATTGACAGAATTTTGACCTGGTGGAATACGGTCAACGTGAAGACTCCGAACAAGGGACGGCGGCTGCGAGACGACATGCAATGTCCCATAACGTCAACGTCCTGTCCTCAGATGGAATTCCTGAAGAAAATGGTTGATTGGCTGGACTACTGGGCTAGCCTGAAGCACGACAGAGGTCACTTGACTCGTGAAACACATTCTGCTTTGAGCCACACGACCCATGCTCTACATGAAATTGCCATATACTGCCTTGAAGAGCTTGGATTTCGGTACGTCCTCCTTGGTAAGTTTCAAACGGATAGCCTGGAAGATCGTTTTGGAAAATACCGCCAATTGTCCGGAGCCCAGTACCATGTTTCAATCAGACAGATCTATGAGTCCGAGACGAAACTGCGACTGCAGAAGGTCCTAGACCTCCCGGACTTAGATGCAATGGCATGCCCTGTCTCAAAGGTAAATGTGGATTCCCTGCAAAGGCAGTTCAGTATCACAGTTACTGACACTGACATTGAAAAGAGAGCATCACGACTCCCTGCCGTGACATATGTTGCCGGGTACTGTGCTCACGTCACACTGAAGAAAGTGTTGTGGTGCCCATCATGCAAACAGAATCTTGTCATGGAAGACGCAGGCTTAGAAAAAGAAAACATACTCGTAGCAAGTATGACAAGGGGCGCACTGAAATTTCCACAAGCCATCGTAGTGAACGCTGTGCTGTTTATGGAAATAGTGCTGGACAAACTCAGGAGCCCGCAATTTGCAACAGAGTTTTTTGCTCTTCCGAACCAGAGAGAGGTGCTAGTCGCACTTACGTCGACAGCCCTCAGTGAGGCTGAGGACTTGGACCAGTGTGATTTCGGCCACTCTCGCGATGAAGTGATGCACCGCATTCTGAGTGCAGCAGCTAATACGTTGCTGAACAATTTGTGTAAAACTTTAAACAACAAGCTCTCTACTCGTAAAGAAAAGCGAAAGCTTGATACGGTGAAGCCTTAAGAACTGCTTGCTTGCTTGTCACCAGATCTTCTCCTGTTTAGTTGAATTACGAAGTGTGTGTAAAGCGTAAATTCCTGTGTTACCCTGTATCCTCTATTTAAGTGTATTGCCTTTTGTATTTTTTAACCATTCATCCACTGCTCTGTGTGTTGCCCTTCGGGGTCTCCAAATGAAAAAAAACAAAAAAACTAAGTAAATAAACCGTTGTGTTCAAGTGACGATGGCTTCCATAACAGTTTCTCTGTATTTCTTATTTAACTGCTTCATTAAATCTAGTTACCCGATTTCGCCGAGTTCAAAATGTAATACATTCACTTCTGGTATCAGTATCTGGTATTTTAGTCATGTATAAACAATACATCCAAGTCTGCTCGGACCTAAATATTGTCCTGCAGTATCTGTGAATAATATTTATAACAAGAACTTTTTCGCGTGATCTCTTCCCGCTTGTTAAAATGTGGGTGTTGTAAAACTAATTATATACTAAAATTCTCGTCGGGGAGCGCTATCTGCACAAATTTGGCAAGTATCATTCGAATCGAAACTCCGCAAACGTTTTGCGAACTTACCAGTTAAAGCAAAGCTATTGTGAATGGTTTGTTGTACTTATTTCTTGTATGCAGCATCCGAACCAATATTTCCTTCTCTTTAGTCCGCGGTTTCAGGGCGCGCATGAGTGCTGCCGCTGCGAACTGCCGCTGCGAACCGCGCACACGAGGTGAAGCCGACTTTTGGGGCAATCTCACGTGCGTGACGTCACGCGAGCGTGCGGAGGCCTTGAGTCGTCTAGGTGGTGTTGACCTGACACGAAGGATGTCCGGGGGCCCTGTATGTAGTGATTGTATGGATCGCAGGGTAGGGGTTTGCCATGACAGGTCGCGCCATCTTCGGCGCAACTTCCGGCAACGATGGGAAGTACGTATCGTCATTTGCGCCGTTGAAGATGCCGTACTTTCGTTGGCATAGTACACAAAAAAAGAAAGAAATATACCCTCGCTATTTTATTTTTTCGCAGTCTGCAATTAAAACTATAGCGTGTGTTATCCTAACGTGTAAAACAGCAAAGACAACAAGCGCGAGGTCTTTGCTTTTCGTACATGGGGGGCACGTGGTAGCAATGATGTTCGAAGATAAAAGGCCTCATTTTGTACCTTTTTTATTTATTTTCCCGAGTTCTAGCAATCACCTAATCAATACTGCGTTTCGGTGATTGATTTGTTATGTTGTAGCGCTCAGTTAAGACCGTAGAAACTGCATCTGCGGCCGTGCCTTTTTTAATGTTAGAACTAAAGCCCCAGCCGCACGAATTAAGGCTCTTGCGTGCGGCCGGCGGAAGAAATGAGTTAGAGGGTAATTACAGTTTTGCCTTTACTTTATTCGAGATACTATAATATCGTTCTTACCCGTCTGTATTTGTGGCGCGTGATATTGTTATTTGGCAAAAAGTTCCAGAGTGTTATTATCAGGTTTGCTGAGTTGCTGCTTGTTGTTTGACCAATGCCGACTCTTAATATCTTAAACAATTCTAAGTGCTCTACTTAGTCTAATTTGAGGCCGATACATAGTGACATTATAGTACACTCTAAAAATGCCTGCGCGCCTACTTACCCACAAAACACTCGAAGAGCCAATCTCTGCGATCAACCAGATCAGCTAGGCGAATGATGAAGCAGAACATCTGTTTAGACCTCAAAATGAAGTCTCCGCTGTGGCATTACGCAGTGCAAGCATGACGCTTTGCATCGCGTAATGCCGCAGCGCAGACTTAATTTTGAGGTCTAAACAGATGTTCCACCTCATCATTCGCTGAGCTGATTAACTATATCGCAGAGATTGGCTCTTTGGGTGATTTAGCAGGTAAGTAGGCGCTGCAGGCAATTCTTAGAGTGTACGAATATTTATTAAAGTTGTGAATATACGTAGTTAAAGTACCGCCCTACATCGAAACTACACTTGTTAGACAAATAAAGAACAAACAATTAGGTATATATATATATATATATATATATATATATATATATATATATATATATATATATATATATATATATATATATATATACCGGGCGTTCATTTTTAATTCGAACAGATTTATTAAAAAAAATCCGTAAAAGATGCACTGATACGGTTTGTGCAGGTGAGTTATACGGCCAGGGTGACATATTATAGGGGGCTATTCGTAACGATCAGTTGGCTAATAATTAAAATTCGTTAATTAACTTTTTAATTAATAAAAATATACATATGGTTCCAATTAGAAACTTGCACAGCGTCACCGAAAACCACTAAATCAGTCATTTTCAGAAAGACTTTGAGCGCGTGAGAAGCGTAGTCGTGCACTAAAGTTACGACTCGTGGAGCAGGTACAAGGTTGGGGCTAAAGTCACTGGATCCTGGGAAAGTAGCGCCATTGCCTTCCCTACCTGCTAGCCGGACACAAACGGATACTAACATACAGACGACCCAAACCTCGCAAGGCGATTGGCTAATCGGTCTACGTTGCCATGGAAATCGCCATCTTGGTCCATTTAAATCTTCAAAGCTTCCAGAGGGTCGTTCTAAACCAGTCGCGCCAAGATCACCATGGAGCATCATCGTACTGGAAGCGTTCCTCACCAATATAAGAGTCTTTGGCACTTTGTATGCAATCAACTTATTAATCATGCCCATCTCCATGGATCTCTTACAATTATATTGTTTTTCTTGCGTATTTCAATACAGTAAACTTATTTTTCAGTGCCTCCAAGCACCGACACAGCATCTGGTGGTGGTACGAAGGTGTACGCTTGTTTCGCCGGTGTGTGGTTAGCAAAATCTCGGTATACAAAAAACGACTCCATAAAGCTACCCGTCACCAGCGAATCTAGATCGGCTCACCAAGAACGGAGGGGTCAAGGAGAAATTGCTCATTTCACGGACCAAGATGGCGACCACACGGGGAGCTTGGCGTTACTTTCCCAGGATCCAGTGACTTTAGTTGGGGCTAGATAGAGACGGAAAAATCACGCGGGCGCCTTACCGCAACCGCTACCTTTGTACCTGCTCCACGAGTGGTAACTTTAGTGCACTACTACGCTTCTCACGCGCTCAAAGTCTTTCTGAAAATGACTGATTTAGTGATTTTCGATGACGCTGAGTAACTTTCTAATTGGAACCATATGCCTATTTTCATTATTTAAAAGTTAATTATAGAATTTTATTTTATTAGCCAACTGATCGTTACGATTAGCACCCTATAATATGTCCCCCTGGCCGTATAACTCACCTCCACAAGCAGCATAAGTGTAACTTTCACGGCTTTTTTTAAATAAATCGGTTCGAATCAAAAATGAACACGCGGTATATATATATATATATAAATATATATATATATATATATATATATATATATATATATATATATATATATATATATATATATATATATATATATATATATATATATATATTCAAACATTAATAACGCGATTTTTAAATGCACCTCCAACTTCTCGTCCGCGGGCAACAGGTTTTGCACCATCTTATTTTGCTCGTAACGTTGTCCTACCTTTGTGGTAACGTTGCAGTGCGCCAGCTTGGCAGTCAATACATTTTTATTAGCTTCTACTGCTGTTGAAACAAATCAGGGTTTACGTATGTTAAACTCACAGATATATCACGGTGACTGAAGCCCTCCGAATCATCATACCAAAAAGGTTGGTCATACAATTATACAACTCAGATAGAAAATAAACTGAAAATAGCACAATTGCTTCTTGCTAATATTCAGCAACAATAAAATAATAATGTGAATAAAATTAATTTTACTTCAAACATATTTACGAGTTCCCGCAAAATAAAACATACCGCATACAATAGAAATAAAAAAAAACTAAGGACAGAAATCATCTATACTTCGTTTCAGCTTGGGTCCAGACGCAGCCGATGCTACAAGCGCGAGCTCCGGGCTTTCAGCGTCCCAGCCAAGCACGCGCGCTCGTGCAGTACAGGCACAGTTCAGGGCCACACGCTCGTGCTTGTAGCATCGGCTGCGTCTGGACCCAAGCTGAAACGAAGTATAGTGAAAGCTAATCACAATCATTAGCACGCCGAGACGGAAATCAACCCAATATACATTGCTGCGTCAGAGTGCATTCATTTGATTATCCAGGATATGCCCGTAGCATTGTGTCCACAATACAATTAGAAACAGCTTAGTTCTATCTCACACAACCCAGGTTTTCAATATATGCGGGGACGTATGCAGTCCAACAAGCCCGCGCCGCGTTTGGAAGTTAGCAACGAGGAAGGGGGCAGGAGAAGCAGACAGAGAACCGGCGACGTCCTATCGTTGCGCTTCTTTGCCGATGGGAACGCTTACTATCGGCCGACTGCGGAGCCCTCTATACTCCGTTTCATACTTAATATGCAACGCTCTCAAAGCTACTGGTGCGAGCGCGTGGCTTTGTCTATGGTTTCGTTCGCGCGAGCACGCGTGCAAATGGTCAACGAGATGAAGCCCCATGCTCGCACTAGTAGCTTTGACAGTGCTGTACGCTAAGTGTGAAACAGAGTATAGACATGTGCTCTGGGTCTATTGATAACACTCTTTATACCGCTGATATCATTGCTACGAGCAACTTCGCTGTCGCTTTTTGCGTTGTTTTACCATAGTTATGTTGCAGCTGCCAGAAGCGTTTGAAGTCCACATTCCCTAATAGAAAAAATTAGGAGCTATTTATTAACTTTTACTGTTGCGTACGAGCGCGAGCTGGTGTCTACTCTTTTTGGCTCTCTGGAATGCCATAATCTTACGAGGCTTTGATCTGGTATCAATAGGTTCGCCATACGTCGCGCTCTAATGAAAACTAGAGCGTATAACTCTGGGACGTTGCCGCTACAAGGCCGATGATCCAGTATTCAGGGCAAACGATGTCCATCAACTACATTTGTCGTCGTTTTTTGGCACAATTCTCGGGCGATAAGTTAAGACTTCAGGAGTAACTCCTCCACCTCTTTCCCTTAAGCAGAGCGAATGCTGCAGAGGAGACGACCTCCCTCCAGCGTTCCCTCTGTTGAACTGGAAAGAGGTGGAAGAAGCTTCCTTGAAATCTTAACATGTCACCGACTACCTATATTTTGAGCACTCACCTATTTCTCTTCCTACTCCTGGCAGTGCCATCATCTGCGCTACTGCACCGGGTGGCCGCGATGTTTGGGTAGCGGACAGGTTGAGGGTGGTGCTGAACGACGCTCCGGGAGGGGACGGTTTGAGAGGGGTGCTGGAAGACGCCCCGGGAGCAGGTGGAGCGAAGGAAGAGGTGCCCGGTGATGCTCTTGAGGTGTTCTGAGTGAGCGTGGTGCTCGGTGGCAATCTGGAAGCCGGTGTAGTAGGAAAGGCGCCCGGTATCGCTCCTGTAGTGGGTGGGGCGGAGGAAGAGGTGCCCGGTGGCGCTCCAGGAGCGGGTGGGGCGGAGGAAGAGGTGCCCAGTGGCGCTCCGGGAGCGGGTGGAGCGGAGGAAGAGTTGCCCGGTGGTGCTCCGGGAGCGGGTGGGGCGGAGGAAGAGGTGCCCTGTGGCACTCCGGGAGCGGGTGGGGCAGAGGAAGAGGTGCCGGTGGCGCTCCGGGAGCGGGTGGGGTGGAGGAAGAGGTGCCCGGTGACGCTCCAGGAGCGGGTGGGGCGGAGGAAGAGGTGCCCGAAGGCGCTCCAGGAGTGAGTGGGGCGGAGGAAGAGGCACCCACTGGCGCTCCGGGAGCGGGTGGGGCGGATGAAGAGGTGCCCGGTGGCGCTCCAGGAGCGGGTGGGGAGGAGGAAGAGGTGCCCTGTGGCGCTCCCGGAGTGGGTCGGGCGGAGGAAGAGGCACCCGCTGGCGCTCCGGGAGCGGGTGGGGCAGATGAAGAGGTGCCCGGTGGCGCTCCGGGAGCGGGTGGAGCGGAGGAAACGGTGCCCGGTGTCGCTACGGCAGAATATAGGGCGGAGGAAGAGGAGCCCGGCGTCGTTCCGGGAGCGGGTGGGGCGGAGAAAGAGGTGCCCGGTGTCGCTCCGGGAGCGGGTGGGGCGGATGAAGAGGTGCCCGGTATCGCTCCTGTAGTGGGTGGGGCGGAGGAAGAGGTGCGCGGAGGCACTCCAGGAGTGGGTGGGGCGGAGGAAGACGCGCCAACTGGCGCTCCGGGAGCGGGTGGGGCGGACGAAGAGCTACCCGGTGGCGCTCCGGGAGCGGGTGGAGCGGAGGAAAGGGTGCCCGGTGTCACTCCGGGAGCGGGTGGGGAAGGAGAAGAGGTGCCCGGCGTCGTCCCGGGAGCGGATGGGGCCAGGGCAGATGTGCCCGGTGTCGTTCCGGGAGTTAGTGGGGCGGGGGAAGACGTTCCCTGTTTCGATCCTGGAGCGGGTGGGGCGGAAAAGGAGGTTCTTTGTGGCGTTTCGGGAGCAGGTGGAGCGGAATCAGCGCCCGGTGGCGCTCCGCGAGTGTATTGGGTGGGCGGGGTGCTTGGTCTTGGTCTGGAAGTTGATCCCGGTTTCGGTTCAAGAGTCGATTGTGGGCTCGCTTCGGTGGTGGTCTCGGTAATGCTGGTTGTCTCGACGGTGCTGGTGGTCACGATAACCGCTCCGCGTGTCTGGAGGCGAAGGAGTACCAGGCATGCGAACGCGAGCGTGACGACCAAGCAACCCAGGACCACGGGACGGGCGCTGTACAATATTCCATGGCCTGTGGTCGCCTTGTCCGTGCCCTCCTGCACGCGACAAAGAGGAGGGCAGTAACATGTACGTTTTGACGTCTAGACTCCCCAAGAGCGTATTCGTAATCCCTACTGCATACACTCCTGTCCGGTTCTACTGTTTTTCGCTTCGCCCGCCAGGCCGCACCTGTTTTCACTCCACTCTTTGCTAGAGCGCTAGCTTCCCGATCTTCTGCTTCACATCGTTTCCGCTGAGCGACTTCACCTTCTCTGGAGTTCCAAATACTGACGACTCAGGGATAGGGCAGCACGGCAGGGAAAGATATAGCAGAAGAGATAGGGAGTAGAAGTACAGTCTAGGGGTTTGGGTACCATAACCTTTGGGTTGGTTGCCCCCTAAAGATTTATAATGATCAGCATCGGACTTTGGATATAACTACTTTCAGCTTGTGGGTGTTTCATTGTGAAAACATTAGGTGTTTTAGTGGATGGTTTCAAAGACTCAGGTAACGACGCCCGATACTCTGCCGACGCCCTTGCACTTGCATCGTATCGTTATCTCGTGTCGTTATTGGAGGTATCGGAACAATCTACTAAAACCCTCCATTACAAACCACATGCGGTTATGTATACCGTATATAGCAATGCTTTGAAGTCAAGTCGGCGTAGTTTCTTTTATCATTAGATTAATGTTAGGAACGTATGTGCTATGGCATAGGAGTAGACTATGGGGGGCAACGGGGCTCGTGCCCCCCTGGTGAGATCCAGGGGGCCAGAGCCCCCTCCGGGCCCGAACCTTGATCTTTTTTTTTTTGCTTGTGTTTGTTAGTTTGTCTTTGATAATTTGTACTTTGTCTTAAATGTATAATACTTTACCCATGTTTGTGCACCACACAATAGAACGCTAAGTTGTTTGTGGGCACTGGAAAATAAACCATTATTATTATTATTTCCGAGACGCTGTTTACGTGCCATGTAACGAGCTTCTAGTAGTAGGATGTCAACAAAAAAACGCCCACGTTGCCTTTATTGACAAAATACGTGGGAAATGGAATACCAGCGTGCTTGCGTTAGCTTCAATCTCCGGTTCTGGCGAAAACATAACGCGCACCCCCCCCCCGCCCCCCCCGCGGGAACTTCTCAGCCTGCCCCCCCCCCCCCCGGGAAAATGGAAAGTCTACGCCGCTGTGCTATGGTATCACTGGTTCGAGTTGCCCTTGGGACTCCAGCATACAGTTCTAGCTACAAACTAATGGGTTTGCTGTCAAAGTTTCAGTTACTGCGCTACCGCGGGCAAAGGTGGGATCAACTTTCGGGCAAGGAGGTTCGGTGGACAGCCTGGATGCCGAACAAAGGGGCACAATGGACGCATTCATTTTTAGATGTGTTAGAACTAAGATTGATAGCGCGAAGATGAAAATATTGATTGGCACTTACGGCCGAGACCGGCTGCGACACGGTGTCTTTCGAAAGCTGCTTTTCCATATGGTTCTGAAGAGAGCGTGCTCGGAACAGCCGTTGATATCCTCGGCAAGTGTCACGTGCCTAGTACCTACTTCTTGTTCTCCTGCGGCAACTGCCAAATACCATGGACAAACCACAATTGTCGACGTTGGTAAAGCCAAAACCGCTGCGGCCAAATTGTCCTTATGCTGCATAGTAGACCATGAACAGCCAGCGATTAACTACATGGCTAGAATCGGAAACTGCTACGGCTTAATATCATGGACAGCTTACGATTGATGAAATATCTAGGAACCGAAACTGCCATGGTCCAAATGCTACTTAACACAAAAATATACAGGGTTTTTTACCGCAAAAATATACTAAACATCGCCGAACGCTCATTCTCGGCCCAAAGGTAGCGCTCGAGGTCACAACCAGATGCCGAAGTTTTAGCCCGATCCGATACCTTAATCAAAAGTTATAAGTGATTTTCTGAAAATTTCAATGAGAAAATGGCGGCCGAAGGAGTTTTCGAATACATGGGGCCATGGGCATACCAACCGGGGGGCCTTGCTCCCCCCCCCCCCCCAGTTTTCAGAGTGGGGGGCAAGGCATGTGTTTTGCCCCCCCTCCCCCCCCCCTCCCCGAAACAGCCACCACTGGACAGGGCAAACACTGGCCGGCGGCACCCAAGGAATACCAAGGGCACCACCCCTCGGCACTGAGGGGGGGGGGGGTCTGGTTTGCCTCCCCACCCACTCAAAAACAAGTTGGTACGCCACTGCCAGAGCCGTATATTAGGAGAGTTTGGACAATAGGCGGAGCAAAGGCCGCCGCCAGCGCCGAATATTCCCCCACGCTAAGAGCGTAAACTAAATTTGTGACACAGCGTCGACCAATCAGGAGACCTCTACTCCATCTCACAAATGTCTGCAGTGAAGACAAAGGCACAGGCGCGTGAGCCTAGCTCAGCGAAACGCTTTTGTTTGTACGAGACCTCGTGCATAGGAGGCACTTTCCAAAGCCACGCGCTCGTGCCCACGCCTTTGTCTGCACTGCTAGAACAGCGTCCTGAGACTGGCTGAAAGAAAGCAGTGCAAAGGGTGGGGTGCGCGAGCGTCTTGAGACGCGGAGTCCCGCTCGGCACGGCTCAAATTATACTTCGTTTCACTTTATCTGCGAGCGAAGCCAAAGATAGAAGCGCGAGACCAGCGCTTTTTGCATTTCTCCCCAGCTCGCGCGCTCGAGCAAAGCCTGAACGCACGGAGCTTCCCGTGCTCGCGCTTCCAGTTTTGCCTTCGCTCGCACATAAGGTGAAACGAAGCATAGTCGTGTCACAAATTTAGAGCACACGACCACCGCTAGGGGCTGTTTCGCGGCATGTGGTTGGCCCCGAGACGCTCGCCTATTCAAACCAATGTATGGCCAAACTCTCTCAATAAACGGCTCTGGCCACTGCATGGGGCTCTATGGGACCAGAAACCGGAAACGAGCAAAAAGGGGCTCCATTTTCCCATTGCCCTCTAGCGCTACCTTTGGGCGGAGAATGAGCGTTCGGTGAGGCCTAATTTATTTTTGCGGTGAAGAAAACCCTGTAAATTGTTTTTTGTGACACCATGTAGGAGAGTAGCCGATGGACAACCGGCAATTGTTGACATTGCTAAAGTAAAGAAAGAAATACTGTGGGCCAATTGTTCGTATGCAGCAGAGTAACTAGTCCATGGATCGCTAGCGATTGACGACATTGGTAAAAGCAGAAATTGCAGTGGCCAAATTATTTACATCGAGACATCCTTGGTGGGCATTAGTCAAAACCTTGCAGCTTTGGCGCGCCAAACAAATGTAATTTTTCTACATGTGTGAATAGATAAATTTAGAGGTGTAAACACGAAAAAAAATCACAGATTTGTTTTCGTGCATTTGCAGTGCATGCAGGTGCAGCTTGCACTTAAATATTACTCCATATAATTTATTTCACCATAAGTCCAGATGCAGCCGGCGCTACTATACTCCGTTTCACCTTATGTTGTACCGCAGACAAGGCTAGAAGCGCGAGCTCATAGCGTTGGAAGCTATTCTTAAAGGATAACTGCAAAGGAAAAAGTTTTTTTTTAAAGCAGCCTAGTTGAGGACAAGCATGTCAAACAGCAGTTTTTCCGCGAGAAAAAATATTTTGCAGCAGCTATTTATTGTGTGGGTAATCTTAGTTTGCGGCAATGTTCGTCCGTTTTAAATCGCGCGCCACAAAGTTGTGATTATGTGGCGTCAATCCCAATCGGCTGTCATTGGCTAAGAGTTTGATTGACAGCTTAGATCTTCGTTGCTGTGAACCTTTGTTATGGCGTTGCAATTTCCTTTGAGCGGCATATTTTTACGATTAAAGAATAACCCATGCGATGAGAGTTATTATTCTTTACAAAAGGTTTACAGCGACGGGCATCTTCCGTTTCGAATCATAAATACTCAAAACAAACAAAAGCTTCGCCATTCTTTTTCATGGCCGCCGAAGTCTCTGCCGCCCGCACGTCTCGCCTGCCTCGGACTGGTCGATGCGCCGAAGTGATCAGTGTTTCGTGCTGACCAAGGTGCTTGAGTGAGACTCTCTTGAAGCGATGTGGTGCGTGTGTTTAGCAGCTGTCGCAGGTAATAGTGATAGGAAGCGACGCGGGGTTTTGGCTTTCAGAGCGCCGGTTCTTTCGTTTTCCTTTTGTTTGCTTAGCGTGCTTTTTTCTTTTTGCTGCTGCTGGCGCGTGCAAATGCCGACTTTTTCGGAGATGTCGGAGTGAGTGATCCTCGACAGCGAAGCTCTTCCAGCAGCCATGTCGCCCCAGAAGGAATGCCATTTGGCAGGAGGCAATCGAGGCCGTTCGCGCTAGCGACAAACGCGTCCGGTTACGTTCTCGCCATATCGCTCCAAAGGCCGCCGAGATTCCGCGACTCTGGCGCACCTGCAACGCCCGCGACTAGACACAATAAATAAAAAGCACTACGTCTCACTACGTAAAAAATGGCCCCAGTCCATGCATGTGTGGGCAGGTACGAAACTCCTCTGGCCAAATTTATTCACACCGCACTATGAGCGCAACACGTCGCTGTGCAAACGCAGTCCAACAACACGAAGCATAAAAACGGCAGATTTAGGACAACAATTCGGAGTTCATTGTTCAAATAAAACGACGTAATTTTGTTGAAAACGCCTGCAGCTTTTTTACTCAGGGTGCGTCGGGAATCTTCCACATTGTAAAACGGAACGAGGAGGATTTACTTTCAAACGCTCGCTGCGTCCTCCGCACCAGTTTGACTGGATCAGGCTGACGACGACGGGACTGAACTCACAACAACCAATCTGCGCTCTGTGGGTGTTCTGCCGAGCACCGCACCACACACCACGAACGTTTCGGTTCTTTGTCGCATCGCCGTGTTGCGCCAAACAGAACGAGATCGCCGAAGTCAACGCAGCGCTGTCGTGAACATTGGCTTGTGGTTGCGCACTCACGGACCCTGTGACTCTTCGCTCACTCAAGCTTTTGCGACGATTACGAATGATACTTCCCGTCTTCCGGGAACATCACAGGGGCACTCTCCGGTCTCGTCTTCGCTATGTGCTCGCAAACCGCGCAGCTTCTCGTTACAGCTCTATTCTCGTGTACCATCAAACCAAAACAATACCGGACGCCATGTTTGTACGATTAGCGTTGTTTGGTTGCCAGATCTCACCGGAAGTCAGACGCTCAGCTCAGCAGCCAAGTCAACAAAAAGAGCAAATCCAAGAGTGAGGGCGGGGCGTAGTTCCTCCGCGGGGGTCGAGAGAGCGGGAATTCCAAACGTGGAGAGGTTCTGACTCCGACTAAATTACGTCCTATGACTAAATATTGCTAAAAAAAATATTTTTTTCGTGGAACATTTGTTTTGTGACATGCTTGTTCCAATTAGGCTGTTTAAAAAAACACTTTTTTTTTCTTTGCAGTTACCCTTTACAACGCACGAGCTTGACTTGTGCCGAAGATGTGCTCCTAGAGCAAGGAGGCTCGCGCTTGTAGCGCTTCCTTCTGCTGTACATCATAAGGTGAAAGAGAGTATATGCGCGAGCATGTGGCCGAAATACTTTACTAGGGGGAATACTATAGTCGGATGCAACCTAAGAACAATCTTCTAGCTCCACCCACAAGCGCATTGCGCCCGTCTGAAGTGCCTCCGCCGTCGAGAAAGTAGTTCGCTAGCAACGTTGCTTTTTCTTCTTCCCGGTAAACGTGTCTTAAACTACTACAATATTTCTTTAAATCATTCAGGACGTTTAAATAAGTTAGCAAGACGTTTTTGTCAACGAAATAGCTGTTTAGTAAGCGAAAGAAAGGCGTGATCCAATGTACCGTCTTCCCAATTCATTATCTGTCCAAGATACTGTCTAACATACCGATCTTCCAGCGCCTTCGATTGAGGGAAAGCGGCAGAAACAGCGAAACCAACCTTTCTCTCGCCAAAAATTATTATAAATGACAAAGCACTTATAGTTCCTACAAAATAATAAATATTTTGTGATTTACTTAGTTTTGTGGAGCTTTGCGCACGAAATGTGTGCCTTTATTTTGTTGGATGAATAGAAAACAAGAATAATTATACTTTTCGGGTTTTGACAAATCGGCACCCTCCCAAGTCATCGACACCACCACCGCGCCCCGCTCTCTTGTCTTTCGTCATGGATCCCACTGAGGTGACATTGGAAGGCGATTCCCCTGATTCTT
>JAZHYW010012763.1:0-36072 GCA_037355805.1 Ixodes ricinus | reverse complement strand
TTGCTCCGCTGCCTCCCACATTACTGCAGCATCGTTCTCATCTGTTCTACTGGTTTCCGGTACCGCCAGAGGTTCGGTCGCATCAGCCTGCACCAGAGACGCGCTCTCGTCCTTGGTGGGAAAGGGCCCCTCGGGTGCCGCCTTTTTCAAGCGGTTGACATGCACTGTGGTAACCGATCCCCTTTTTATCTCCTTTACCTGAGCCACTACCGGCGTTACCAGTCTAGTGATCCGGTATGGACCCTTCCACTTCTGGCCTAGTTTCTGTGAGAGCCCTTTCCCCGGGTAACGGACGTCTACATACACTCGGTCGCCCTCCCGAAATTCTGGGCTTTTCGTCTTCCGGTCGTACTGAGTCTTTCTGCAAGCCTGAGACTTCCGCAGAGCCTCCCCCGTGACTTCGTGAGCCGCCCTCATTCTCAGTGTCAGTTCTGCTCGATAGTCCTCCAAACAGGCATACTTAGGGACACTTGGAGCGTCAAGGATCTCGTGAGGGAGCCCCGGGTCTCTCCCATGGCACAGATAGAAGGGAGTCTCTTCGGTGCTTTCGTGAACTGCAGTGTTATATGAAAACAACACGTAGGGCATCCACAGATCCCAATCCCTCTGGTCTCGTGCGACGAGATGGGAGAGCAGTCCCTTGATGGTTTTGTTTAGTCTTTCCACCGCCCCGTTCGATTCGGGGTGGTAGGCTGTGGTTGTGAGCTTCTTAACACCGAGCAGTCTGCACGTCTCTTTCATTAGACCGGAAACAAAATTTGTGCCCTGATCTGTTAGAAGCTGCTGAGGTACACCGTGCCTTAGAACAATCCGCTCCACAAATGCCCGAGCCACAGTCTCCGCCTTCTGATCCCTCAAAGGCAAGGCTTCCGCAAATTTAGTAAAATGATCCACGAATACCAGGACGTACTTATTTCCCTCGGTGGTGATGGGCAGCGGGCCCACTATGTCGAGGGCCGTTCTCTCAAAAGGTTCCTTGACCTCACCGAAAAGCTCCAGGGGCGCTCGTCGTCTCTGACCCGACTTTCGCAGCTGGCACGACTCACAGGAAGCGCAATAGCTCTTCACGTCGCGGTGCATCCCTCTCCACACATATTTCGCCGTGATTTTCCTGAGAGTCTTTTTGAAGCCGAAGTGCCCCGAATAAGGGGCGTTGTGATAGGCATACAGGACTTTTTCGACCAGACTTTTTGGAATCACAGTTCGTTCCCGTGCTCTGCCCTCCCTCTGTCCGGGTCCTCCTTTGCGCAGTAGACCCATCCTGTCCCGAAAGTAGCCCTGATCGTCACTATCATTGCCTGCCAGTCTGTCAGATATTTTCCTTAGCTCTGGGTCCCTTTCTTGTTCATCTTTAATAGTACCGTCCTCAAAAACGGGTACAAAACTCAAGACGGCGCCCACGGTGGAGGGGGATCTCGGGCTCGACTGAGGGCGTCCGCGTTGGTGTGACCACTTCCGGGCTTGTGGATGATCTCATAGTCGTACTCCTGCAGTTGCAGGTTCCATCGGGCGAGGCGTGATCCCGGGTCTCTTACATTCATCAACCAGCGCAGGGGTCTGCAGTCCGTGATTATTTTGAACCGGCGGCCGTACAGATAGCACCTGAAGTGCCGTGTAGCCCAAATCACCGCCAAACATTCCTTTTCGGTGGCGCTGTAGTTAACTTCAGCCTTGTTCAACTGTCGGCTCGCGAACGCCATTGGTCTTTCTATACCGTTCTTTACCTGAGAGAGGACGGCCCCCAATGCGTACTGGGACGCATCCGTGGCCAAAATAAAAGGGCTTCCGAAGTCCGGGTACCCAAGAACCGGAGCGGTGAGTAGCATATCTCTGAGTTTGCAATAAGCGCCTTCCTCGCTGTCCCCCCACCGGAATGTGGCGTACTTCGATGTCAGTGTGGTCAGGGGTTTGGCAATTTTGGCGAAATTGTCAATAAATCTCCTGTAGTACCCCACGAGGCCCAAAAACTCTCTGATCTCCCTAACTTTTGTTGGTCTGGGAAAGTTCCGAATTGCCTCCTCCTTCTCTGGGTCGGGCCTTACCCCATCCGCAGAAACGATGTGACCCAGGTATTTTACCTCTGATCTGAGGAACTGGCATTTTGATGGCTTTAACTTCAGCCCGGCCGCCCGCAGTCTCTTCAATACTCGCTCGATGTCCCTCAGGTGGCTGTCAAAGTCCCGGCTGTATATGACTATGTCGTCCATATACACATGGCAACTCTGCCCAATTAGTCCCTCGAGGATGACGTCGGCGGTTCTCTGCCAAACGGCCGGACTGTTGACCAGTCCCATCGGCATTCGGTTCCACTCGTAGTGGCCGGAAGGGGTATTGAAGGCCGTTTTGTTTTTGTCCCTGGGATCCATTTCTATTTGCCAGAAGCCGGCTGCTAGATCCACGACACTGAAGTACCGGGCAGACCCCAGCTGGGCAAGGGTCTCCTGTATGTCAGGAATTGGATACGGATCGACCCGTGTGACCGCATTGAGCCTGCGGTAGTCTACCACGAGTCGGGAAGAGCCATCCGGCTTCTCAACCAGAAGGGCCGGCGCACCCCAGGGCGACTTAGACGGCTCGACAATGCCTTCCTCCTCTAGGTCCCGAATCTGCTTTGCCATCTCGTCTCGCTGTGAATAAGGAATCCGGTAAGCCCGCTGATAGACGGGAGCATCGCTTGTCGTGTTGATTCTGTGCTTGATGACATCACACCGGCCCAAGTCTAGCTTGCTCCTCGCAAAAACAGCGCTATACCCGTTTAGCAACGACTCTAGGCGCCCCCTTTCTTCTGCCCGTATGTGCCCTAACTCGAACAACGAGGTGACATTCCCCTGGTCACTCCCGGACTCAGCCACTCCGCGGACTGAATTAATATCCGCCTCCCTAGCGCTGTGAAACCTCACAACCGTCTTGTTTCTGGGCAACAACAACGGCTCGCGGCTGAAGTTGATGAGCGACACAGGGACCCTTGAGTGCCGGTCAACCGTAACCAGTGCCCCTTTAGCTGTCACCCCGTGGGTGTGGAGAGTGGTCTCCTCTAAAACCCCCAGTTCTCCCTCTGGTACATCCACTTTTACCCAGCAGATTATCTCAGACAAGGGCGGCAGCACACAAGGTGCACTCAAACGGACAGGAACGCCAGAAAACAACCGTTGCGCCGCGTCCGCGGCTCCTTTGCTCTCCCGCCAAAATGGGACTTCGTCACCCCGCACCGAGAGAGCACCTCGGCTGACGAGCACGTCGATGTTGTGCTCCGACAGAACGTCTTGACCCAGGATGCCATCGAGCGGCAAGGCGGCGTCGTCAGAAATTATAAAACAGGGGTGCTCAAAGCGATGCCTTCCTAGAGCAAGTTTCAACCGATAGCATCCCCGAACGTCAATCTGTCCTCCCGAAATGCCATGAAACCTCTTGTTTGCATGCTCGGGGCAGGGTCTCAAGTTTTTGTCCTTCATTTTTCCGAGCCCCACGGCTTTGAGCAACGTGACGCGGGAGCCGGTGTCAACCAAAAGTCGCATGTTCGTCCCGTTAATCTCACATTCCACAACGGGGCTCGTTTCCTCGGAGTACCTCAGAATAATCGTCTCTGTCTCCCCTTCGACCCTGGGACCGGCACCCGACCGGCCATTCCCCTTCGACGCCGCTTGCTGTCTTTCCCCCACCCTCTTTCCCTCCTCATCCTTCGAGCTTGGGACCGAAGAATGAGGGGGAGCTACACGTTTTTTGGAACCGTGTCCGTCATCGACGCGCCCTCAAGGCCACTCCCCGAATTCCGGGAACGGCATTCACGAGCAAAATGGCCGCTTCCCCCGCAGGCAAAGCAGCCCGTGTAGCGACGCCTAGGAGCTCTCTGCAACCTTTGTTCACGTTCTTCCTTCTGAGTGAAGAGCTTTTCTAGACCTGCCAACCTTTCTTTAAGCTGCGTTAGCTCGTCCGTCTCCACAAGTCTCACTTGTTGAACCTGATTGACCAGATTTTCATTCGCCTCTTCCTCTGACGCAATTTCAACCGCTTCCTCGAAATCTTTAGGCCGATGCGACAGCACCAGCCGGCGAACAGGATCACGAAGCCCCTGTACGAACAGCGAACATAGCTGTTCCCTCATCATCTCTCGAGCAATTTTTGCTCTCTGTTCATCCTTAGCTGCCGTACTGCCTTCCCATTGCCTACGCAGTGTATCCGACCCAAGCGCCTGTATACGCGTGGCGAACGTGCGAACGTCTTCACCATGTTTTTGAGAGGCCTCTGCGAAACGCTTTAGCTTTATATTGAGCGGCTCAGTGTCATATCTCGCCGTGAGGACAACCCTGAGCGCATCGAACGTTTTCGCTTCCTTAGCCTTTTCATCTCGCCAAACAAAGTCGTATGCGCCCCCCGAGACGCGGCACCTCGCCACTCCAAGCTTATGTTTGTCCTCCCACGCTCCCATCAACGCAACCTGCTCAATGGTATCCAAGAAATCGTGGACGTTAACTCCCTTTCCATCCCCGGAGAATACTGGCACCATAGTATTCAGAGCCAGCACACTGGGCCCCATCGCGACTGCCTGTTCTACGCTCATCCCGCACCAAAATGCCTACGCTCCCGTCTCCAGCCTGCTCTCTCCTTAGACGGGGGTGTTTCTGTCCCGTCAAATCCCAAAGGAGTTTGGATCCCACCGCTGCCACCAATGTAAAGTTTCTGGTGAAACTCAGTTAACGGGGTTCCTCCCTCGGTGGAGAGCAAGCAGGAGACAGGCAAATACTTTTAACATTTTAATACCGCTGGCTGGAATGGTCGCCGTCGTCGGGTCGCTTACTGATGGGCTGGCTGTTCAACAGGCCGACGGGCTGCGTCGTTCTCGGGTGGCTCGTTGGCTCCTCGTGGTCCGCAGGCCGGCAGCTCGTGGGTGGCTCGAGGCGATTCCTTTTTCGGTCGTTGTACAGGTCAAGGGCTGGCAGCTCTCGGGCAGGTTACGGGCTGACGGCAGTCTGTCGGGCAGCTCGCATGGCGTTCTGGGGCAAAGGCCGTCCAAAGCAGGCAGCCTTTTTCGGTCGCTCCTCCGTTCGTCGTCGGGACCAATCTGCCCTGCTCCCGCGTGCCCTCTCTCGTCCTCCCTTTTCCTTCCCCCGCCTCCCGTGGTCACGCTCCCTCTCGCCCTCTTTCGGCCGAGCTCCTTTCCACCGGCGACCCTGATGGCGCCGCCACTTCCACACGCCGAGATCCGTCAAGGTCAATCCCGCGCCGCCATCGGCCCGCACGCCCGCGATGCGGCTCCTTACACATGTTGCAACTCAAAAAAACGATAAAAACCAACGTTTGCTCAAACCAGGCGCAAGCACCTGTACACGAAAACAGTCAGACCAAACAGGCACAACCAAGTTCCTTGTTGCAAAACAAAAAATATCTTCAAGGTACTCACAATGCCGCTGGATAAATTCCTGAGATGTACGATAGTCAAACTAATAGAATCGAGCAGGTGTGTATGTCCGTGTATACACGGACATATACACACTGTCAGTAGCAGGTTTAGCGAAAAACCACGAACGCGCCATTAACATCCGCCACCGTTGAGAAATTATAAACACCATCACGGTGTCGTCTCCGGCGTCTTCTTGGTCTGCACACCCAGCTGTCTTAGAAGATAGGTCCCAGGCATGGGACGGGAAGCCGACACTGAGCGTCCGTTCCTTGTTATGCATTTAGTATGAGATCGTCGACGGAGAAACAACAGCGCGACTAGCTTCTAACGAAGGCTGTATTTTGACTGACTAAAACGGGTTTTCTTCAAGCAAACAGCTGAGTCACCCTCTCATTTTCCCCAACCACGCGCACTCCCTCGTGAGCGAGGATGCGTGGAGACGCGTCCTTGACCGTTCTTAGTCCAGCCTGTGAAACTCATACATGAACGCGCATACAGCAATGAGCCACGAAGGCCGCGACAGGATATAGACGTGAGCACGTCTCAACTTCCAAAATTCCTCAGGGCCGCCCAATTCAACATGGTCGAGCGGCTTCCCCGAAGCATATATCCTGAAGGGTCACGTGATCTCTACCCCAGACCCGTTAAAACGATTTTGATGGGTGGTGTGGTTTCACGGAAAAAGATTGGTACAGTCCCCACAGGCCTCTCGAAAAACTATGGCGGGTCTCTTACACCCGTTAGAAATTCTTAAAGGGTATGTCAGGCCCCTTAGAAAACTTTGACGGACATCTCAAACACGTCAAACATTTTTTATACGTCAAAAAATTTCAGAAATCCTGGTGGGCCCCATAGACCGATTTCCAATATGGCTCTCGCCAATCCTCTCATCCCTTTATTCTCTTACTCTCCCTAAATCTTTCTCCTGAGCATTCTACAGTGCCCTTTCGCCCTCCCTACCTGCCTCCCTTCACCTCCTTTTTCCTCCTTCATATTTCCTTCCTCTTCCCCTTCCCATCCCCCTCCCACAGTGCCCTTCTTCGCCCGTTCCTCTTCATTTGTCTCTCCCCCTACCCCCTCCCTCGGTACGTGACGGACCAATTCAGTTTCCCCAAAAGTTAATTTAAAAAAAATAGGTTCTTCACTTTCGGAACGATGACTTCCGATGAATCGAAACAATCGCCAAATACTTTACTCGGGGAGTACAGGACACTCCCCGAGAAAACATTGAAAAGGTCGAGAGTGAAGATCTCCGGAAACACGCATGACGGCGGCAGCGGATCGTCTTCGCATTGGCGACCCCGTCAACCGAACCGTATTCCGTTGCGTCGCCCTCACGTGCTCTGGCGGCGAGAGGAAGGGGGGGGGGGAGAGAGGCATCGACAAATAAACTACTCTAACAAGGGTGGTTTTAGGCGCGGCCGTCGTTCTGCCTAATGCAAAGGAGAAGAGTGTCCTGTATTTCCGTACAAAGTATTCTGCAATCGCTCCCAAAGGTCGCTGCGTATTTATTTTTCGGAGTAACTTGTCAGTTTTAGTTGAATTACAGTTAAGTTTAAAAACTATGTTAAGAAATACACAAATTAACACCGATTTAGCCTTAACGTCACTATTGCACGCTATCACTACCTTATTCAACAATATATTTTTTTCTTCCTCTCTCTTTTCAAGCTCAGGGGCGTCAGAAGTTTTCGGAAGTGCTTACTTCCTATTCCCCTGAAAACTTACTCTGTTAGTGTAGCCAAAGGTACGGGCATGCGTGCCCTCTCCCAGGTTAATTTCTAGAGGAGGGAGGCAATCGCACCCTCCCCCCCTTCCCCGCACTCCCCCCCCCCCCCATTTCCCTCTTCTTTTGACGTCACTGCTCAAGCTCTGCTGTGGGACTGAATGAAAAACGAAATCGTGACATGATCTTTTCCGCGTTAGAAATTGAACCTTTGGTAATCAGTTGTAGTAACCTTGGCCTTTACAACCGTAGCTGATATAGTTTAGCTGGACTGAGCAATGGAAGTGATTATATGTTTTTACAATATTCTGTACCACCAACAAACGTTGTCGACCACTTGTTAGCAACTATGTAATTTGAAACCATCTTCCGCAGCCAGTCGGTGCCTTTGGGGAAGGACATGACACAGCGCGCCAGAAACGATCCTCCAAGAGGACCCTCCGGTTCGCGCCCACGCAGCGGCACTCTGAAGAGTCGCAGTTACTTCGCAGTCCACCGACTCCCTGGATCATCGTGGTCGCAGTGGCGGCCTCGATCAGCCTCGTTCTGGTCATCCTGATGGGGATGGTACTCGCGCTCGCAACACGTGCCAACGTTCAGCGAGGTACCAGAGCGTGCCATTCAGCATCCTGCCATCAAATTGCCAAGCTACTCAAGTCCAGCGTTGACGCCTCTCAAGATCCATGCACCAACTTTTACCAGTTTGTCTGCGGCAGCTGGAAGATGAGCCATGAGAGATCCGTGTACGCTCAGCACGCAATGAACTTTGCGGCGGACGTGGCGACTTCCTTGAGGGCCCCGAGCGACGACGCAGATCGGAGTTTGGCGAACGCTGTGGCGCGTTTGTATCAGTCTTGCGAAGGTGTTATGGCGACGGACGGTGACGATCTCGATAATCTCAGGGACATCCTGAAAGATAACGACATCATGTGGCCAACGTTCTCGGATTCTGCGGATGTTCTAGCGACGCTCGTTACCATTAAGAGGCTGTTCAACGTTGCGAGCTTACTCAGAATTTCTACGTACGAAAGCTCGCGAAGACTCCTTCTGGTATCGCCGGGAAACGTCCTGAGACGCTTGCAAGCCACCAGGACCGGCCTGTCTTGGACAAGGTATAGTCGATTCTACAAGTCGGTTCAAGAAGCCATCGCAAGTCCCAACAGTAATCGGAGCAGTATGCTCCCGTTCGAAAAATTCGTGGTAGTAGAACACAAGGTAATTCAGTGGCTGAGCAAGAAAGGCGACGGAAACGTGATTGAAAATTTAGACGAACTGGCAAAATGCACCAATATCAACCGGAAGCGGTGGATCGCTTTATTTCACCCGGGATGGAACGCTTCGGCAGAGAAAGGAGCACATCTGAGGGCCGTCAATACGGGTTATCTCACTGCGTTCGGGAACCTCATTGCCGATATAGGCGAGAAAGTAGTTGAATCTTATGTGTCCTGGTCTGCTATTTACGTGATCGCGCCTATGATGAGCAACAGACTGGCCGACCTATGGTACGGAAATGAAACGTTGTTGAAAGAAGCCACCCCGATAAAGTGCCTCCGGTTTGTTGAAACGACCTTCGGGCGGACGGTGTTCAATAGATACATTGCCAAAAAATTCGACGTTGTCGTTAAAGGCGATATCAAGGAAGTGACCAGCAACATCGTGAACGCATTTCTCCAGAAGGTGAACGACAGCGCGTGGTTAGCGAAACTAACGCCTACCATCACCAGTGCACTAGACGTAAAGAAGATGTTTGAGCAAATTGAAATGTTTTGGGCAAATCGAAACCTACAAGGCGTTCCCGCTGATGGAGACATGGGACCCTCCTTCGCACGCAACTGGGTCCGGGCGGTTTCGTACGGAAGAGCGGCCATCGCGAACATCGGCCACTCTCCATCGTCGTATTCCCTCAGCCGGATGGTTAGCGTTTCTTCATTTGGCTTCTTCGATGTCAAGAGTAGGTCTGTGCGCATAGCCCCATACTCCGGGTTCCTCCCGGTCTACGACCTAGAGGTCATCGACGCAGTCAAGTACGGAGCCCTGGGAGAGCTTCTGGCCGTAGCCGCCTTCAACGTACTTCTCGATCATGTACCGCCAAACACGCCCATGTCTCAGCGGGTCGAGACTAGTTTGCAGTGTTTCGCCGGTCCGGAAGGAGTGTACAGCAGGCGCCACGATTTCGGGATTCTCTTGCAAGTTGTCTGGGAGGCCTTCGAAGCGTTACCTCCAGAGCAGCGAGCACGTTGGCTCGACGACATGCCCAAGTACACAGAGGAGCAAATCTTCTTCATAATGGCTTGTTACTTGACCTGTTGGGGAGGGACCGGTGACGATGATTCGTTAGAGACTATCTGCAACCGTGGAGTCAGGCAAACTTCTCGATTCTCCACCGCCTTCAGTTGCCCGTATGCTGGAACCATGAACCCTCAGAACAGGTGCACTTTCTTTTAGTTATTTAATTTCATAAATTTCATATTTAATTATCATTATTCTTGCGGCTTGCGACATTGTGAAATAAAATAAAAAGAAAAAGAAAATCGAAGTTTAAAAAGCTTTCTCATTTGGCCTATTTAATTTTTTTGGGAGCACTGGGACTTTTCAAAAACAGATGGTCAGCTTCTAAGGTGACACGAACCACACTTTCCACCTATAATGTTTGCCATATCCGTCTCCAGTTGACTAATCGTCATATTTCTTGCACATAGTGGCGTTTCACCTCAGCAACGTCCTCCGATCTAGATGACTCAAGTCAAGAAGGCTCGCGGTAATTTTTTGTATTAAGGCTGCGGTCCCACGGCGGCCATCTTGAACAAGGCGTTAGTTCAACCAATAGATGGCGACACGCACCCGTGGGGTGGCCGAAACATTGGTTCACGGTGGGATGGCTCGAGCACCATCACGTTCCCCTCGTGGCCTTGCTCGCGCCACAGCCAGCTGTGCTCAGCTGGCTCAATAGCGTGGCCCAGCAAACGAATGTATGCGAGAATGTCAGGCTTTGTATAAATTGTTCTCTGATATAGGGAGATGCGGTTCGGCGGTTGTCACGGGCTTTCGCAATAAATCTTACCAAGAAGGAATCAATTGTTGATTGGCGTGTCAATATTCTTTCAATGAAAACTTCTTCTGCAGGAATGCACGCTCAGTAGACTCAAACTTCCAAGACACCAATGGGAGCGGACGTCAAGTAAACTGCTTCGCGATTTACGGTACTTACCTCACCATTTTAATGACAACTAAAATAACGTCACGAAATGTTGTGTTTCACGGGATCCGGAAGATGTTGTAAAGGTTGTTACATTATAGTTCCCAGAAAACAAACGCCGTTGCAATATTTTCGAAAGATGTTGTAAGTACAGCTTAGGAGGAGTATGATGAAAATCAGAATAAATAGGAAGACGTTTATTTGCAATGAACACGCTATGAATGAACGGCGTTTAGCGACGGCAAGTTATGAGCGTATGGGAATTTATAAGTTCACGTGATTGATAACTATGGACATGCGGACAATGACGACCTGTTTTGTCGGGAGATGGAGTAGCGGTGATGACCTGATATCGGACGAATCGTGGCAGACGAACAAGCAAGTTTCTTCTCAGCGAATGGTAAGCGTCCAGGCACGTGGCTACCGACGTTGTCGACGTTTCGAACACTTACCACTTTCGACAAAAGTGCTGGCACATCAGCTAACTTTGTGGAAAGAGTCGAAGGCTTTCTCGAGTTCAGCGCCATCATGAACTGTAACTGAAAACGATCCACTATTCAGACTGTGGGTGGCGAAACGTGTCCGCATCTGCGGAGTCATGGTCGATGCGTACTCTAAGTGGTTGGAAGTTTACACGATGCCTGCCACGACGTAAAAACGCGTCATTGACGTTCTACGCTCTCTTTTCCCTACTTTTGCCCTATCAAAAATACTTTTCTCAGATAACGCGCCAAATCTTGCTTCAAATAAAATAAACAAGCCCCCCCCCCCAAAAAAAAAGAAAAAAATTGCATCAGGCATCACATTAGTGCACCATACCATCCTGCAACTAACGGGCAAGCAGAACAGTGGGTGTGCGAAACGAAAAAGCCCTCTTAATTGAAGCTTACGGAAGAAGCAGTTCAGTGAAGAATCGCCAGGTTCTTGTTCCAGCAGCACGCGACGGTTTCATTTTACACGGTAAAACACCCGCCGAAACAATATGTTCGGCGGACGAAGAGCCACACCGCTCGATCTCATATGATACTATGGCCATGAATGAAGATCGAGAGACTCCCAGATCGGGAGTAATGGCAGATTATTCGGTCGGACAACTTGTGTACGTGAGGAATTTCAGCGGAAGTCGGGCCTTCCATGTAAAACTTGAGTAAAAAAGGCTCTATGTTGGTTGACAACAAGGTGTCATCCCTCTGAAGACGTTGGATATCAATGCCCTTGAGTGTAAATATAACGAAATCACAAAACTCTCTTTGTGTATTGTGTAACTGCCCTTGTATTTGGTAGTAGAGGCTCTGGTGGTGATTTGGACCTTTCACACCAGGCTCCTATTTCTTATTTTTCGCCTCATACTCCTTTGCGGTTTCAGTAGTCTTCAAGAATCTTTTGGAACGGGGACACTTTACGTCAATGAGGCCATTTGTTCCAAGTGGTCAATCAGGGAATGCTGCTAGAAATCCGTCCTTTATATTAACGAATAAGCAGCACTTCTGCACATTGCAGTTTTCCTGTTCCACGTACAGTTGTAAAGCAGCATCCTCATTGATTCTACCATATTCTGTTGCGGGTGAAGAAAGGTCTTTGGGTACATGATACTTGAAACAAGTCTGGCACTGTACGTTGTGGTTCGACACCCACTAGTATCGTCGTCCTTATAGAGCCTGATAATTTAATCATTACTTCGTCACCTCATATTGCTCTTCATCAACAGTAAGTACAATAGGCTACCGCCATATTACAATTCAAGAATTGAAAAATTGAGTCGTTCAGTCCTTCAATATGTTTATTAATTATATAATGTTATTACGTTACATTACCTCGAGACGATCGACGTCCATCGTCGATCTTCAAATACTTATATAAGGGGGGGGGGCGATCGGTGGCCGAGTGTATGTCTAGCGCACACCAGCTCGGAACACGTGGAGCGAAAGCTCGCGCTGCAGAACCCACCCCGCCCCTGCCCGTTTCGATGTGGAAGAGCATCATACCGGCGTGCGGTCGTGTATCACTACTGCGTGGTGCACGTTAAAGACCCCAGGTTTGCGGTTGTACCGCACTGGCTAAATTGCTCATGTACACCTGAGACACCAGACGCCCACTAAGGCAGACTAACTTCCGGCTGTATAAACATACACACAACAATTTGCAATTAGACGCACAATCACAAAGAACACAGCGTGTCACCTCTTTTTTTTACCGTCTTTTTTTTAACCAGCGCAAGCTCGCGCGTTCTCTCTTTTGAGACGGTTAGAACTAACGTTGATTAGAAACAGTCGCACATAAAACCCGCGTTTCTCCTACCCGGCCGCTTCCTCCTCTCATTATGTGTAGGTGGTTAAAACTAAATAAGCTATAATAATGGTGTATTATTCATATTTAGTTTCAGTTTCAGTCAGGGGAAAGGAGGTTCGCGGGAAGTAGGGCCAATAAATGAGCTGCGCTTAGAGTATCGGCACTCTCTTTTTCGACAGTGTTGTGGACGCCGCCATTTTGGTGCTTGTGCAGAGCCAACGGCAGAGCAGGCGCAACTGCCGATCGTCATGATTCAAAATTGCGACTTCCTCAGTATTAGATTCGGTGTTAGGAAGCTCATGTAATATTGCTTTGCTTTGTCGCAAACTGTTTAATGTGGAGGACGGAAAAACGTTTCTTGTGATTTCAGATACAGCTTCAAATAACTGGACACCATGATTTTAAGCCAGAATATGGCCAAGTGTCGCTACTCTGAAGCGTAGCTTATTTAATGACACTATTCATGCCCTTGTTCAAGAAGCTTGTAATACCTGGAGGGTCCATGACGTGAGCCCCGTGGATTCCACAAGCCACTACCTTTTGACACCTGCCTCTTCCTCATTGTTCCCGCTAGTGCCAGTAAATTAGCTACGCTTCAGAGTAACGACACTTGGCCATATTGTGGCTTACAATCATGGTTGCCAGTTATCCGAAGCTTTATCTAAAATCACAGGAAACGCTTTTCCGTCCTCCACGAATGTTTAAACAACCCGCGACAGAGCCTAGCAATATTGTATCAGCTTCCTAGCACCGCATCTAATGCAGAGGATGTTGTACTTTTGGATCATGACGATCGGCAGTTGTGTTTGCTCTGCGCAAGACCTAAAATGGCGGCGCCCAAAACAATTTTGGGGAACGGAGTGCCGATACTTTAAAGGGGTACTGAAAGCAAAAATTGAAATTTTCAAATTTTGTTCGGAAATGTGGTCAAGCATGACGTAATAACCGTAAATTCGTAATCGACGTTTGTATTTTGAACGATTGGCTATATTTTTCGTTCCAACGGTGCACTCGAGCGAGCGCTCGAAGAGAAGCGAACGGAGGACGCGATGCGTCATGGGATATCCGGCGCAAACAAAAACGAAAGAAAAGTTTCCCCGCATTCGTGACGTAGCAAGGCTGGCGGGATTATGAGCTTTGCCCCTGGTGGCGTTGTCAGCGTTGTGGTGGTGTCAATAGCGTCAGTGCGTTACAACCGAGCCGTTCGAAGTGCCCGTGGGGTGACGAGCGTGTGGCTGGCCCAAGCAAGCTCGTAGCTTCCACAGCACTGTCAGCTTAGGGCTGAACGGGGTGGGGAAAGCAACTTTTGCGTTTTGAGCGACTGGCTAATCTTCTAGGGGAGAATGAGCTGCATCCGGCTGCACAAACGAGGGTCCGGGAAGAGGAGAGTCCACCGCTTCCGTCTTCTTGGACTGTTTGGTTCAATGCGGATTCGTGAGTTGAGGAGGAAAGCTAGAAGGAAAATGTTGAAATGCCAAAGAGCGGCGCTGCGCCAGAGGAATCTGCTACGTCACGACTACGTAGCAGATTCCACAACGTTGCTAGACTACCTCCCAAATAGGCTCGCATGCGTCCACCAGGTGCACATTGGAAGATCGTTTATTTAGCTTTAAAATTAGTTTTCTTGTGCCTTTCAGCTGAAGACTGGTGTTTTGGGCGTTAGAGTGCAACATGCAACACATTCAATGCTAGAAAACGAGCGCTGAAATTGCTTTCACTGCCCCTTTAAACGCAGCTCATTTAGTGACTCTAGGCATGAAATGAACTCGGGTGTATTCTTTCCTCTTCGTCTTTATCGTTTATTGATTTCAATTATATCGAATAATGAACACTTTATATCACGCTACGCTTGTGTAATTATTTGTCTTAGATTTATTAACCTGACCCAGTACTTAAACCATTCATTTATCGATAGTAAATCTTCAAATATATTTTCTAAATGTGAAGGTGAAACGACACGGAGTTTGATGATGATACAGACGCCAACGCCGCCCTCGAAAATTGTTTGAACTTGGAAATCAGCAGTTTTGTCTGCCATCCGCCAGGTAGCACAACAAAACACCCAAACAGTTTTTAATTGTTTTTAAAATTAGCTAAGCTCTACACCTATCAAGAAACCAAAGCAAGATCATTGGGAAAATCTAATACATCGCAATGTATATCTATTCCATAGAATAAATGTTATTAGATGCCAATAAATCTGTTTGATGTCCAAAAAAGATGTGCGTCAAAAACAGGTAAGTTTGAAGGGCTCCCGGAGCGTTATGACTTTGAAAATAAAAAAAGCCACCGTCCACCTCTTGGGCAACTATTGTAGTTCTAAATGTTATAAACAATTTTACCATAGTTTAAGTATTTACTCAGCGGCATTTGAATTACGATGACTCGAAGCACAGAAAAGTGCTACGTTTGATATAGAATATCTAAACAAAAAAATATTACACAACATTAATTTTTTTTCTGCATATTACCAATTATAATTACTACATCTGTAGCTAATTTCATTGCCCTAGCGCTTGCCATTAAAAGTATATTTGTGCTGAAAAATGTCAATTTTAGGGCAATATTTGGAGAGCTGTAAAAAACAAAGTAGTGCAAATACCAAAAAAGTATACCGTTACATTCTGCTCCGACATCATCTTAACAAAACTGCTCTATTGGAACCGTGTTATCTTTAATGAATCGTTCATAAAACATGAACTAGCGGAGCAAGTGAGGGTCCGCGCCATCATATTCACAACGCTACAAATGCGCATGAACAGTATAAACCAATACATACATAATATCAAATGAAAGAGGATTGCATTGCCTTTCGAATGACATCAATCCCACAAAACAGTGCTTAAAAGGAGATGAGTAATGACCTACCAAAAAGTACCTAAACTGCCACATTCAGTGGGACCGTGGCCTTAACTGGACGCCACACCAGTCATGAGTGACTAAAGACCCTCACTGAAAGTGCCGCCATGCACGTGCCTCTTGCATCGACGCACCTTGCGATACTTTTAAAACTTGAAGGGGCTTTAGACACGACAGCTGAGTTGCATTAAATACCAATCTATTTAACAAAAGGTCTCTCGGGGTCGGCGTTACCCTTATTCTTAACAATTTACTTTTTTTTGCAGTACAATATGTTTTTTAGTGCATAGCGAGCACCGACGGAGAGTTGTCTTGGTCTCAGCGTGAATCACAGTTTGCGGAAAAATGGGACAGGCAGCTCTGGTAGTACCGCGCTCCACACGGAGCCGCGTTTCATCTCATATTGGCAGCAATAGTGGCAATAGTACGTAAATGGGTATACACACGAGAGAGAAGTCCCGGGTATTTGTCCCCGGCGCGCGCATCACGAGACGAAAACATCAGGCCTTTGCGATGCCCCGCTATGACGTCAGACGCGGCGGAGGGAGGGAGAGATGCTCGGGCGGCACAGACAATCCTGGTTTGGTGGCGGATAAGTTTGTTTTCAATCATTTTTTGTTGTTAAACTATTTGGTGTCAAATGCAGAGACCGCTAAATTCGTCTGCGGTGTTGTCAAGTGTGGAAACAACTCAGTTGAACTGCAAACGCTGGCATCCCTGTCCTCGGCATTTCGTCGGAGTGAACGACGATGCTGTGGAAGAAATAACATCTGTTGTCGACGTCACGCACATCCCTGCGCGGATTTCGCCCTCGTGTGAATACCCTTTAAAGGCGCACGGGAGCAAAATGACGTGAGCCCGAGCGCTGTATAGACCAGTGTCCGAAATCCTCGCCCCCAGCGATAAAAATGGGAAATAATAATCTCAAACGCAGGCTCTCGTGAAGAGAGGGGCCTGCGCATAACAAAATATTTTTGCTCTTTACAGGATTCGTTGCATCGGAGTTTTTCTTGGAGCTTCGTGATTATGCATTTCAGACGTTCTTGCATTACCATATCTGCGAAGGTTTCTAAAAACGGAGTCTCGCAAAAAGCGCAGCCCCCCTACTGTGTCATGGCGTTGGCAAAAACAAACATGGCGGCGCCTATGGAGCAGAGCAGGCATTTGTCTATACCTCTTGCTGTCTAACTCGGCCAGCGAGAAGCGCAATGCATATCGCCAATATCGCGCTCGTGACGTCAATAGTTCTCGCGCGATCAAGGGTACTGTAGTTGCGAGACTTGCCACTTGGTTGCGTCAACGCCTGACAATCTAGCCCATACTCTGTTTCACCTTATGATGTACCGCAGGAAAGGCTACAAGCGCGAGCTCCTTGCTCTGGGGCACATCTCGCCGGCACAAGCTCTCGTGACTTAAGAGCGGCTGCCGACGCTATGAACTCGCGCTTTTAGCCTTCGCTGCGGTACAATATAAGGTGAAACAATGTAATATCCGAGGACTGTACGCCCTATGGCCTGTACTGGTGCCACTAAATAAGCTACGCTTGAGAGTAACGACCCTCACCCATCTTGTGGCTTAAACTCGTGATTGCCAGTTACTTATCTGAAATCACAGGAAACGCTTCTCTATCCTCCACAAATGTTTAAACGCTTCGCGACAGAGCAAAGTCATATAACATGGGCTTGCTAACACCGAATCTAATGCTGAAGAAGTCGCACTTTTGAATGATGACGATCGGCAGTGGCGTCTGCTCTGCACAACCACCAAGAGGACGGCGCCCACAACAATATCGGGGAACAAAGTGCCGATACTTGAAGCGTAGCTTTTTTAGTGGATCTAGCCTATACATAGCATGCGCGCGACATCATTTGTGGCTATGCCGGTATTTATGTGCCACAAGCGTTCGCTTCACTGTGTTAGTTTCACACCGCAGAAGCAGTGGCTCGAGGAAACCAGTAAATAGAAATAACCGTCAGTACCCAGCAATGGCATATGGTTGGCCTTGAGGTCCCCGCATCCTCAGATCAAGATCCTGCCTAACGTCTGCAAAGAACGGCGATGTCGATGGTGTGGGAGGGGGCCTGGACTGAGGCCCCCTGCTTATATTCTTTGGGCCTAATAAAGTTTTCCCTCTCTCTCTCTCTCTCTCGATGGTGTGGAATGCACAATGCGGAAGCTCTGTGGAGCTGAGACTGCAGCCAATGCCACAACCACGAGAGCTCAAGGTCGCTGTTTTGAATCGTTGTTCCCATATAGTTCTTAAAATAAATGCTTGAGGCTCAGCTGGCGCTACTGTCTACGGGACTTCCGGTTGCAAATTCAAGCAGACAGCAACCAGTCTAATTTTCCAGTCTTCGTGTGTATTCCTATGGGAAAAGGCGTACGTGATATGTATATCTTCGCCAGGAAATAATAGAAATGAGCGTAGTTTTGTTTAACTCGTAATGGGTACTCTGTTGCTCCATTCACATTATAAAAGTGTAATTTATTTAGTGGATGTTTTCTTTTTTAGTACTGAGCAATGTTTAAGTTAGCAGACATTGATGCCCACGTCTATGTTGTGCGGCCTGATATGTCAATACAAGCTATCAATTCAAGCAATAAGAACAATTAAAAAGTGCGTAGGGTCTATTCAAGCTGTAATAGCATTCAGATGACGGAATGCATGCACAGTTTCTTACTAATCCAGTACATGTTTTTCGTTTCATAACTGCACGCTTCGTTCTTGTCGTCTGCTTTGATTGTTTGATTTGGCATATGTTAGCACCCCTTTGGTGTTTTATCAAGCTGATTCACTCTGTGTGACGTATTGCATTGACTATATGCGTAAATACCTGCCAATAGCAGTCTGCATGCAGCGTCAACACGTACTATACATGCGTATTGGGCTATTTTAGCGCAGTGTTCGACGCCATGAATTCTAAAGATAAACACACTAGCTGATACATATTTATGGTACATCTGATTGTAAGACGTTCCAAACGTTTTATTTTGTCACAACACGATTTGCTCTTATAACTGAGCGCGAAGAGAAAACGCATTTGCGTTCTCCAATAGGAATGCATTACCGGAAGTCAAACTTAGACTGGTTTCTGTCTGCTTCAAAATGCAGCAGCACAGCGCAACCTGAACCTCTAGCGTTTATTGTAATAACTCTATGGTTGTTCCTTGGTTGTTCCACAGAACGATCGAGCGCTCGAGCTAGAAATGCATGTCTTAAAGCCAGGAGCGCGAGCTAGCTCGCTCTTGTAGCTTTGGCTCTGGTTTCAGTTTATGAGCGTTCTCCACCAACTCACATTCAGGACTATGTAACTCCACGAGAGAGCCATACTGCCGTGAACTGACGCTGCTTCTAACGAAAACTCATGAGGTGACGGCACTCCAATGGAGCTTCACAGACCGCCACCAGACGCAATTTTGAAATCTGTTCATTCGTTTTAAAATAAATTTTCTTCACTTCTCTGCCCGCTGCCCAGAAACATTTGTCTAGGCTAGTCACTAGTGTTTCTGGGCGACCGCAGCACAACGTAGACAACATCTAAATAAAGAAATAAAAGTAGAAACGTTTCGTTTTTGTACCGCTTTAAACGTGCCAGTAAAACGGGGGCATAAATGTAATTAGCGAAGTGAACTTGACTACCATAAAGCCGGGGTGTCACACTGCTCGTACATCATACAAAAGACAGTCAGCAAACACGAGTCACTTGGATATCCGTGGTTCGGATGCCGCGTGCCCAAGTTTCTCCTTGAATTCATTGCCATGCGGCATTCGAAGCACGGATCTCGCGGTGATTCTTGTTCGAATCTGTATGCAGGCTGTCTTCTGTATGACGTATAAGCAGTGTGTCGCCGGCTTAGTGTTCTAATCACAAAAAAAACAAAAAAACAACAACAACAATGTGGCCATTAACGCAGGCTCACAGGGCCAGCCAGATATAGCATTGCTTTTAAATAACGTATTTGCGATCCTGACGTAGAAATACTTTTGCTGGTCACTATACTCCGTTTCACCTTATGTTGTACCGCAGCGGAGGCTAGAAGCGCGAGCTCATAGCATTGGCAGCTGCCCTTAACGCACGAAAGCTTGTGCCGCCGAGATCTGCCTAGCGCCTAGATCTGCCAGAGCGAGGAGCTCGCGCTTGTGGCCTTTTCTGCGGTACATCATTAGGTGAAACGGAGCATAAAGGTATCCCGGTGTGCTTTCCTTCTTTTATTTTATCGCACGGGCAATCTCGAACCGACTTTTGCTGCATGAAAGGTACGGTGCCTGAAACGAGGCGTCGACCGGAGTGTTTGGTTTACTGCTCCGAGGGACTTAAAAAGTGGTCCCTCGATTTTGTCCCGATGACTTTATAAAAGCGTCCTTCTGCCGCAGGTCACGATCACGGCGGTGTCAAAACAGCGGTGGTAGATATGGCAGACGCTTGACAGTGCACGCAAGCTTCGGCAGCCAGGAATAGACCGATCTCACCAGCCAGTTTAACTACGCCACCGCTGCCGCAATGCATCGAAAACCACGCAGGAGCTCTGCGCGTGTGGAGCACGAGTCGGTACGAGTCCTCGCATGCGCGGCCGTCATGCCTTTTGTGAACTAAAGTTACGGCGGCGTCACGCATCCGCCGAACGCTTAGTGAGATCGGTGTATTGGGACGTCGAAACCCTAGCTTGAAGAAAGCATCCAACTCAAACCATGGGGAGCCTTTGCAATTTAATGGCAGACGAAGATTGGTCGCAAGTGCGCATGCGCTGTGTTTTCGCGTGGCGAGGAGGAAAGCAGGCGGAAAGGCGGTGGTGTTTGCAGGCGGTCGACGCTTTCGGCACCTCCTGGTGGCCCGTATTGGAAACGCTGCCCATAAACCACGTGACCTCGATCGGGCAGTTGGAAACTCTCTGTAATACAGGCCCTCTACTGGGACGCCGTGACGACGGTGACACTCGCGTTCCCTTGTACCTTTTTGCCGGGACCTTCGAGCACCAACCGCCAGGATCGCGACATTCGACAACATGACACGTCGCGGCTTCTGTGACGTCATTTGTTGCCCCTTCTAGACCACTTTCGATGAATAGACGGGATAGGACGCTATAAACGCACGAGTTAAACACACGCTTCAGCCATCATATTCAAAAGGACGACGCGTGAGTACTTTAAAATCGCAACTAATTCATCATGTAGAAACAAATCCATCAAATTCTAGCAGATGTAGAAATGACGAAAGGCGAGACTGGGCAGTGGCCCGCATTTTCTTGAGTTGTTCGGCAGTACGAGGGCGAGGGCGGTCTGGTTCCTGACGCCTATTGGGCGGACATTCCACACCCTAACCTTGAACGGAAAGCCCTGGAAGCGATATCTGCGCCACGACCTTCCTGCCGGTGACTGGAATGCTCAGGGCCCAGAATTTAATTAAGTCCAGCGTCCACCGGGCCTCTCTCCCTTCCTCCCTTCCGTCCTCTTTAATCACCCTTCCGTGTTTTCCCAAACGCGTGCTTAGCGAAGACCCCGATTTAATTATAAAGCACGGACCGTTCACTCTCCCTATAACTGGCTGTCTGAATTTTAAGTAATGCAGAAGAGTTTGGACTACTTCCGCGTTAAATTCGCTTGTAATGGCCGCAGATTGCGTGCTATACTTTCTTTCTTCCTTGACGATTTGAGAGTTTATTGTGAACAAAACGATTTATGTAGTCTTCCGGAGTAACGGAAAGTTGAAGAGGCTGGTACAAAAAAAAAATAGTTCGAAATGAATGCTGTACATGCCGTCAGCTTTTTTGCGCTACGTTGTAAAGAGAGGTCACGAAACGATGTCGGGTTGAATGTTCACGACTTTGCAGAGGCGTACTGCTCCTAGTCTGGCCCAAGTATACTCGCACAAACCGCCACTGATTCACAAGCTTCTTTGTGGAGTAAAGTTACGAGGATAAAATGGGACTATTTCCTTGAGTCTTGCCTTCGCGAACCTTGATGACGTATTTGTGGGATCGAAACTACCCGCATGAGAACAGTCGAGCGCGGCTCGTGAATTGGACATGAGAACTGCGTGAGAACTCGAGTTCGGCTCGTAACAGTCAATGCCTCGGCGGACACTAGTGAAGTGGCCCGTGTCCAACCACTGCGGTGAAGGTATTCACACGAGGGAGAAATCCCGGGGATTTTTCCCCGGCACGTGCATCCCACGACGAAAACGTCAGCTTTGCGATGTGCAAAAGCCTCGCGTTTTCATCTCGTGATGCGCGCGTGCCGGGGAGAAATCCCCGGGATTTCTCCCTCGTGTGAATACCCCGGCCGGTTCAGACACTTGCGTTTGAGTACGTTTGACTGCGTTGCGTCGAGAACCGAAAGCGAGTCACCGGCACATTTGTGCTTCGTATGAATCGTAGAATCCAATTCAAGGAATCATCTTGGCACGCGATATAAGCAGCAGGGATGTCCTGGTTTCTCGAAGCCGCAACGCAGTAAAACGCAGTCAAACGCAGTCAAACGCAACTGTCCGAATCAGGCTTAACAGTGCCTGGAGCTAAGCACGCGTTTCTTCTTTGCCGACAATAGCGCGTGGCTATGATTAACGTTGGCGGCCTAGGATATGCACCAAGCCATGTGGCGGTTTGTTCTGGTTGCGTGTTGAGGGGATAAACAATGCTCATCATTCTCGATTCTTTTTTTTTTGGCGACTGCCATTGTTTCGAAAAAAGATAGGCACGTTTATTCAGTTATTAACGTTATGGAGTGCTTCTAAGCAGTATTTAGTGAAACTAAAAGAATCGTTTCACGGCTATTTAAAGGGGTACGGAAACGAAATGTTTGCACCTATTTGTTTAGGTGTGGTATACGTTGTGACGGAGCCCAGAAACACTAGCCTAGACTGTAGTGTTTCTGAACTGCAAGAAGAAGAAAAAAATTTAATTTTAAAACGAAATTAACAGTTGGTCTCAAATCTTTCATTTGTTGACATTCGGGAGTTCTCTGAGAATGCCTAGTCTGAATGTGACTTAGCAGAGAACGCTGACGCGTTAACTATACTCCGTTCAACCCATAAGTCGAGACAGCAGTCAAAGCTACAAGCGTGAGCTAGCCTGCGCTCTTGGTTTTGAGACATGACATAGCCTCTTCTATACTGACAAAGCCTGGCAGATCGCCACGAGACGCGGCCGCCGAAAGTGAAAAGGTGGAGCGGCAGACAACGGATGAGAGGAGAGCCATGTAACGGGCGCCTCGCTGCGGCGAGACGCTGAAACACACTTCTCCCGAGCGAATAACGCGCTCAAACATGAAACTCAGTGAATACCTTACAAATATAGCTCGCAGGTGTCACCGTTGCTGGGTACTGACGGTTATTTCTACTTACTGGTTCCCTCGAGGTACAGTGCTCAACGAAATAAAATGGACCAGCGCAACGCATGGCCTCGCTTGAGTAACCGCGTATAACTCGCTTGAGGAGCATATAGACCTTTCCAAAAAAGAGTGTCTGGCCGGTGCGATTATGAGTGTTCGTGCGTATTGCGCGTGCTTTCCTCGCTTTCCGAAGCGACGAACACGCACGTGTTGGGCTTTGAAGATCGCATGCTGGACTGTGATTGTGTAAACAGTGGAAAGGTCTACTCTATACTCTGACATATACAGCCAGCGTATGCGGCTACTCTAGCCTAGAGTAACATACGCGTAATGACTCCGCCATTTGGTTGACCGGATAATCGCTAGAGTCACTATATGTGACCGGGGCGCCGTGTTCTACTGGTTCATTTAGTTTTGTGGAACACTGTACTACTTCTGCGGTGTGAAACCAACACGATGAATCGAACGCTTGTGGCACATAAAATACCGGCATGGCCGAGAATGACGCTACGGGTAAGCTATGTATAGGCAGTCTTGGGTAGTAACGCGTTACTAGTAACGCGTTACTGTAACTTCGTTACTTTTTTGGTAACTTGTAACTGTAACGAGTTACTTTTTAAAAATATAACTTGTAACTGTAACGAGTTACTTTTTTCTGAGGTAACGATGAAAGTAACGACGTTACTTTTGTCGTTACTTTTCAGCTTTTTATGAATAATATATCACTGAACGAGTACTATTTAGCTACATCTTGCACTTTCCAAATTGTCTGTTCCGACATTTCGAGTGTCAAATTGGCCTTGCACAAACTTGTGAATACGTTCTTTGTCGCGAGTCACGACCCGAATATAGCCACGTGTAGATTTGATAAAAAAAAATCTAGTTATCTTTACGCACGCGCTCCTACTTTGTGACTGAACACTTACACCTCAGTGTTATAAAGCACTATCTATGTTGTGGTTTTTTTGTTTTTTTTCTCTGCAAACGGTTTTTAATCGGGGGAATCAACCGTGAAACAACAATACACGTGGAGGGCACCGCGCATGTTTCGCATTTTGCTTTGCGCCACTACTCTGGCGTAAAAACTTTCAAACACTAATTTCGAGAAGCAACTGCTGTTAAGTTACAATATGAAGTAAAAAGCGTACTCTTTAATGCGAATAGCATTCTTTGGATACTTCACGCACTTTTCGTCTATGTATCTATCTATCTATCTATCTATCTGGCTATCTAACCTCTTACGCCGCGGGTCGATAAATAAATAAAAAAGACCGGCGCCGGCTGGGATTCGAACCGTTGACCCTTTGATCAGCAGGCAGACGCGCTAACCTACAGAGCTATGAAGGCAGTCATTCAACGCACTCTAAACGGTTGTTTATATCTTTACCATAGGACGCGCTTTACAGCGCTGTCACAGCTACCGGTGCGCGCGCGTTCCATGCACGAGGGCTCATTCCGCTCTCGTGAGGCTGAGCACGGCCGCTAGCTCACCCTCTCCGCGCTCGGGAGAGGGTGATGTAGCGGCCGTGCTCAGCCTCACGAGAGCGGAATGGCCCTCGTGCATGGAACGCGCGCGCACCGGTAGCTGTGACAGCGCTGTAAGCGCGTCTATGGTAAAGATATAAACAACCGTTTAGAAGTACCGTTGGTTGAGACTAGCTGAGACGCCAGAAAGTCTGGTCGGTACCATTTTGAGTGTTTGTGCGTATGGCGCGTGCTTTGCTCGCCTTCCTAAGTGACACAAACGCACGTGCTGGGCTGCGGAGATCGTGCGCAGGGCTGTGAAAGTGTCAACAAATTTAGAATCGCCTCAAGAGTGGGCTGGCGTATCTAGAGTGTGCCGGCCACCTGACGAACGCGCATAACTCCGCACCGTTTGATGCTATTCGCATTAACGTAGATAATCATTCCCAAAGGATGGGTTCTGCTGATTTTTTTATTTTATGCAATAAAACTTTGTGAGGGTCATTTTCTAGTTTTTCCAAATTTTTTGTGTTATAGAAAAGTAACGTCGTTACATTTTTAAAGTAACTGTAACTGTAACGAGTTACTCTTTTGTTGTGGTAACTGTAACGGTAACTTCGCTACTTTTTTCGGAAAGTAACTGTAACTGTAACGAATTACTTTTCAAAAGTAACTTACCCAAGACTGTGTATAGGCCATAGGGCGTTCAGTCCTCGGACATTACTACTTGGCGAGGTTGTCACGCGTTGACGCCACCGAGCGGGAAGGCTCGCAACTACAGTACCTTTGACCGTGCATGAACTTTTTGACGTCACCAGCGCGTATCTCGCTCGTGACGTCATTGCGCTTCTTGCTGGCCGACTTTGAAGCAAGGGTAGAGAGCTCGCGCTCACGTCATTTCGTTCCCGTACCCCTTTGAAGGCCCTTAGGCACAATTGCGTTTTGAGAGCGTTTGAGTTCGTTTTGACTGCGTTGCGCGAAAGAAAAGAAAACGAGTGACCGGCGGATATGTGCTTCATTTTGACGCTTTCAGGGAGCTGTGCATGGGCGTCGCCATTACCCACCCTCAGTTTTGTGTTTCTCTTATTCCGTTCACTTCACTTCATCATTGCCACAGCAGGCCAGGTTATTGACACTTTAGGTGCTGCTGTGTCCTTCTCCCTAGCATACGCCTTTGTGGAGCCACGTCAACGCCCGCTTCAGTGGCTCGGCATCTCGGCGAGATAAGGGGAGGTCGGCAATGGCGGCTCAGTGTGGCTCGTGTTTGAAGCGTCTATAAGGCGTAAAACCTAAATCAAGGAATAGCTTTGCACGCGACTTAATAAGAAACAGGGATGTTTTGGCATAGCCTCCTCTATACTCACAAAGCCTGGCAGCTCGACGACGGAGCCATAAATGGCCGCGGTCGCTGATTTGGAGCGCGAGGATCTGGTAACAGAGAGCATTTCTCGGGGAACCTGGACGTCAGCGCACAGCTTTTGCAGCGGCGAGGACCCAAAACATGGTTTTTAAACCCGACGAGAGAAGAAGCGGTAGCGCGAGGGACGCGAGGAGCACGAGCGGACATTCCATCGCTCGGGAAAAGTGTTTCGGCGTCTCGCAGTATGGGCCTCCTGCGATGCCCGGGGTGCTGCAAAAAGGGAGTTGTTACGCCTTGTTTTCAGTAGTAAAAACTTTAGCGTCTTAAACTGTCACGCATGCAGAAGCGTTCCTGCTCTGGTGCCGAGTGCGAGATCATGATGAAAATACAAAGAAACAACAAAAATTCGAAGGCCGTCAAAGCTAATACACTAAAGGCTGAACTCCCTGGAGCGAGATTATGCGACGAATAACTGACGAACGTCGTCCGACGGCACGCTCGCTTTGAGCGCGACGTAGCAGCCGCTGCGCTGATGCCACGCGCAGAGCAAAAGCCGCCGGGCAAAATCGGAGTTCAGCCTTGGAGTGTGACGCCCATGAGCCAAGAGATGCCTTTTCACACGTTCCAAAGTAGACATGCAAAGAAGAAGAAAAATGAAAGCGTCGCGACACAGGTGTTTTGACGTCACCACCCAGAGATAAGAGACGCGTACCCTAGCGGTGGTGTCATGACATTTGGCACTTTTGATTGTCTTGCGGCGTTGAGTCTGGCCGATTTCTGGCATCCAAAGGTGCTTTTTTGTTCTTCAGCACCAGACAAAATTAAAAAAGCTCAACCAACGTGCCATAAGTAGTGCGAGGCTCAATCAGGTGAGCTTGTACTACCCAAAATGAGGGCGCTACAGTTTGTTCAAAGCTTCAGCGCAGGAGGCCTATCGGGGGCCAGTCACGTGGCTCTCGTCTCATCCGTTGTCTGCCGCTCTACATTTCCAATTTGCGGCCGCTTCCCGTGGCGAGAAGCGGCCGCATGTACTAAGACATGTCACAAGCCTGTCACGCTGGGTAGCCAATTTCTGGGCGTGGTTTCTTCTCACTTTCTCTAGGAATTTCGACATTGTATGCCATGACAGAGACACCTACAAGCTCAGGCATATCTGTTTTTGTTTTTCTGCTTTTCATTTTCACTGCATTATTTATTTAATTTAACAAACTACAATTTTCTAGTTGTGAAATTCCATTTAAAACAATGCAGAGAAAACTTGTAAGTGAACTTTAGTAAATTCGTACGCTAAATCGCACGCTACATTTGTTCCGTGACGTTCGCTGCGGCCGAAAACGGTCTTCCGAAAAACAAAACAAATTTGGTTTAGAAACCTTTGATACATTTGTTTTTTTAGTTAAAATTTACTATGTGTGAGCTATATGTGATAATATATGGCTCACAATAACAATACAAAGAAAATCGGCAAAAAGCTGATCTCGCATAAATCCACGGAGAGACAAAAACTGGAATGGTATTGGAATCTTGAATATTGATTTCAAAATTCGTTATAAACCTGGTAACGTAAAAAAAAGTAAAAAAATAAGTACAACAACAAAAACATTACACGTTCTTGGTTCGTACCGGGAAATGTATTGCAAAATATGTTTCTGTTCAGTTTCGCTTCATTTCTATCCTTCATGATATCCCATTCGAAACTTTCCCATGCTACGGACCTTTCTCCGCTGAATCTGTAACTGAAAGGTTCCCCCCTAAAGCTACGTGAAATATGAGAGTTCCAATCGCCTTGGCGCGTAATGTCTCACGGAAACTCATAAACGCATTTTGCGTTGAACGCAAAGGAAACTGTCGTCCTCCACTAAATTTGGCGGGTGAGACATAGCCCGCCAAATTTAGCGGACTTGCATGACATCAATTGACGGGAATGTCATGAATTGACGTGAACTTACGTGCACTCGTTACGTGAATTTAGTAGACGTAACATAACGCAATTCGGCGTACAATATTTTATTAAAAATGTTCAAAACAAGTTTCTTTTTGTTGTGTAAGCCACTTTGTTTGATTTTATGTACCAAACAACGCGTCTCTGTGTAAATACTTTGGCGGTAAATGTATGTACTGTACTTCGTCGAAGAAGCAGAGGCGCTAATCATTGGGCGAAGCTTGTGCGCTTCACGCATTTTATTACGCGTGTCCTCCGAACACTTTCCCGGCACTTACGGCAACAGGCTCGCCGCACACGCCCAGCTCATCGGCTTGCAAGTACCGCCGAAGCTCGAAGCTTAATTTAGGCGGGAACCAGGGCGCCAGCGAAGAGCTATTGAGACACGGAAAGGTCAGAGGGCCTTGTAAATTTCACGGGAGGCCTCTCTCAAATAAAGCGTTCGATGCGCGATAAGAGACTTCCGCCAGCTTCCTTTCTCTCTTTTTAGGGGCGACGTGCACGAAAGAAGTCGTCACAGTGAAATGGCTTTCACGTTTGGCCTACGAGTTTGGTTCGTAATTAAAAATCGTTTTGTATATTTGTTTAGCCAACGGGAAGTTAGTCAGCCACAGTGAGCTTCTGGTGTCTCCGCTGTGGGTGCGAAATCACCGCTGCTATAGGCAACGTGCGCGACCAAAAGTACCGATGTGATCGGATTTAGAGCACGCGCTCGGACTTGCCCGAAGGCCCGGGTCCGGCCCGGCCCACGGGCCAGGCCGGGCCGGTTAAGGCTTTTTCGGGTGGGTCTGGGCCAAGCTCGGGCTCGGGCTCGGGTCGAGTCGGGCTAGGGTCGGGCTCGGGTCGGGCTCGGGTCGAGCTCGGGTCGTACTCGGACCAGCACCTTGATGGGACTGGATTGGGCTCGGGGCTGCGGCTCGATCCCGATCCAGGCCCGCCAACGAACGTAAATAGTAGTTATGGTATTAGTTAGAGTCACTAAATGAGCTACGCTTAAATATCGACACTTAGTCTCCACATTTTTTTGTGGGCGCTGCCATCTTGGTGCTCGTGCAGAGCAGACGCAACTGCCCACCGTCATTATTCAAAAGTGGAACTTCCTTAGTATTAGATTCTGTGTTAGGAAGCTCATGTTATATTGCTTTGCTCTGTCACGAACTGTTTAAACATTTATGGAGGACAGAAAGACTTATCCAGTGATTTCAGATAAAGCTTAAGATAACTGGCAACCATGATATTAAGCTTCGAAATGGGTAAGTGTCGTCACACTGAAACGTAGCTTATTTAGTGGCACTAGTTTCAGTGTAAAACACCTCACTTTGTAAATGCAGTTGTCTTGACGACAAAGAAAACACGAACATAGCTTTGGTATATATTTACTCCGAACTTCGCCTGGGTGACGTGTGAAATGAAACACAGTTATTCACGCCGTCATAATTTATTTTAGGAGAAATCACGGCACTTTGTAGATAGATGGATTAATGCACGGCAAGCGCGATGATATGATAAGTACGATTTGTCTCGGCTGCATCGCAAGCCGGCACATATCGTAATTCTCTCCTTGCTCCTTATGTACAGCATGTCGATCTCTACAATATTTTGTAGAGGACGACATGCCTCTACAAATTAGGATTTTGATCGAATGACAAATTAATGATGATTTTAACCGAACACTTTTTCTCAAAGCAATACTGAAAATCTTTTCTATGTACCGATTTTCTATGAGTGTCTGCTTCCCATGGACCTTTATTTTGTATTTAGAGCAAATAATGATCAAGCAGTAAAAATTTATACCAGGCAGCCATTAGAAAAGCACATCTAGTAATAAAAAAGCCACTCTTTTCTAGCTTAAGTGATGTAAATCATGTAAGTTTGATTTAAATCAAATTAATATAATTTATATAATTTAAATTTGATTTCAATGAAATAAACATGATTTCTTTCATTTTTGTCATGATATATTACACCTTTGGCATCAGACAAGTTTGATAGCGTGGCTTTCTATGATCAAAGTGATGGGCAGAGCACACCGCTATCACAACATGCTTGATGCGCATTGAAGAAGCAGAGGGGCGTTGTCTACAGCGCAGTAAGAAAAATGATGGTCGGCATGCCGTGTGGTTGCTTCTGAACACGAGAGCGGTGGCGAAGAATGCGTCAGTGCAAAGCCACCAAAACGGAGGTTCCTGGCTGAGTTCCAAGACTCGCACGACGACCCCGACACGGACCTTGATGACGATGGGTTAGGTCTTTCGTAAATAAAATATTTGTCGGAAGCTGACTTTTATATGGTTTCTCGTTAGTTCCTGACAATTCTGCAGAATAAGTAAAAACAATAATTTTAAGTGTACGGCCCCGGAACAAATATTGTTTATTTGTAGAAAGCTGCATGTGAACAAATTCAGTGTGGAAATAGCCCTCCTGACTTTTGTTAATGCAGTTCAGCTCGTCTTCTGGATAAAAATAAGCAAAACAAAAATCGAGGTTGGAGTTGGGTGTGTGTGTCAGAAAGAGAGAGAGAGAGAGAGAGAGAGAGATAGAGAAGGCTTGCGAAAGTGGAAATACCAACGTGTATGTCGTAACCAGTGGCCAGACGGTCATCCATTAGTTATGGGAAGGGAAGGAGGGGGTAACCGTTGATAGAAGGAACAATTGTGAAAGTGAAGAGGGAAAGGTTGGGGTTGTTGTTTGTTGCTTAGCTTTATAGGCCGATCAATTAATCTATACGACCTTTTGTTGTTCTTTATTTATTAGGCAAATATCACTCTTCGGTGTCTCAATTCGACTAGACTTGTGAAATTTACAAGTGATATTCGTAGGTTCGTCAGGTGCTGATATACAAGGAAAAATGTTGTGTACCAGCAATTCACCTCTAACGATCGGATTAAGCGCATAAAAGTACCTTGCCCAATACTTTCGTACTCCACGCGATGAAAGTTTAGACATTGTGACATCACATTCGGGCCTGGGCCGGGGCTGGGCCGAGTAACAGAAATTGCTCAGGCTCGGGCAGGGCCCGAGCCCGGTTTCAAACACCTGGGCCGTGTTTCGGGCTGTTAAATTACCATGATGCCGGGCCCGGGCTGTGCCTGGGCTAAAAGAAAGCGGCCCGTGCAGTGCTCTAGTCGGCATTCGCAATTCGGCAAACGTTCACCCCAGACCACGCACACATATCCAGGGTACATCCTAAGGATGTTCACATTGAGGCGTTAGGGATATCCCATGGATGTCCGAATCAGGTTCAGAAAACGTCCCGAGTGCAACGCGGGAAAACATCCGTGGCATGTCCCGGAGCGTATGTTTTCTGTACTTTATTAGGACATCACATATTATTGTATATGCGACCACCTCTATACACTACGGCTTTTATAGTGAACCTACCTGCGAATAAAAAGTCTTACGAGTAATGTAATACAAAATGAAACCTCTTGAATTCGGCGCTGCTCGAAGTCGCAACATCTAACGAAGGAAAAAGTCAGAACCTTTTGAGGCCGGTGAGCTCTGCCTCAGCGTTATTCTTCCCAAGAGAGTTGGGGAAAAAGACCACCGGCCTCTAAGCGTCCCGTCTTTTTTCTTCGTTGGAAGTCGCGACTTCAAGAAGCGGCGAGTTTAAGAGGTTTCATGTTGTATTACAGTTTTATAGTGAGAACAAACAGGCACAGAATGGTCTCGCTTGAAGCAAATAAAACGTCATTAGAAGTATCGTTGATAAACATGCCGGTTTAGAGGTTTGTGCATTACCTTCGGTATCAGAGAGGGATGTGTCCGAGGAGCTAGCAGACGAACCTGAAGTGGAAAATATAAATTTTTTGTTACCACCTATAAGGGTATTTGCGTTAAAAGATCACTGAGGCGTGTGGAAACATTGGGGGGGGGGGGGGGCTGTGGTGTACGACGCGTCGGGCCAGCTGCTTGAAGGAGCTGCAAAGCGAGACAATGAAGATTGTCGCTGTTACATCAGTAGTTTTTTTTCCATTTTATGATGGCCGTCAGTGTGCTGAATGTTTACGCTCCAATATAACGCACGGGTCGAGCCAAACAACCCTCTAGCAAAGGGGATCCTGGCAAAACTGCGTCGAATATAGCTGTAAAATAGTGGCAAATAACTGTGGCATTTTTATTATCAAATTTCTCACAATACTGAAGCACATGCAAAATAGGCGAATCATCTCAAGAGATTGTTTGAAAGCTCGCCACCACACTGAAAACATTTGTGATCTTGCAGAAAGTACAAAGCGATCATCGGAAACATCTGACTTTGAACCTTGAACTTCATGCCAACCTGAAACTTACAGCAGTGTGCATGCAACAGTGTACAATAGACCGATCTCACCAAGCGTTCCACGCATGCGTGACGCCGCCATAACTGTAGTTCGTAGGAGGCAGACGCCAGTTCACGAAACAGCTCATGCCGCTTCGTGCTCTGCTCGCGCAGACCTCCAACAGGGTTATCGCGCGTGCAGAAAGACTACAGCTCCCACGATGCATGTCGGCAGCGGTGGCGTACTCAAACTATACATAGGTTGCACTGACGTAATTTGGTCCTCCTTTCTGGTGGCCGAACTTCCTCGAGCGTAGCCTTTACTGTGCATATTCCACGAGCAGTACACGAGCGTCGCGAGCGAGCGGAAACGAGTGAGCACAGCTTTATTATACTTCGTCTCAATTGATCTGCGAGCGAAGCCAAAGCTAGAAGCGCGAGACCAGCGCTTTGTGCGTTTCTCCCCAGCTTAGGCGCTCGAGCAAAGCCTGAACGCACGGAGCTTCCGTGCTCACGCTTCCAGCTTTGCCTTCGCTCGCACATAAGGTGAAGCGAAGTATAACGGCAGGTTTTGGCCACCAGAAAGGAGGAAGGATATATGACGTCCCGTGCAACCCATGTATACTTCGTCTCATCTTAGCATGGACTATTGTCAGCCGCGCGTGCCGAAAGCCCGAGCTATAGTTGCTTTGGATGAAGCCTCGGCGGCTGCACGAGCGCTCGTGCAGCGAGTGCTCCAGTCAAGGCAGTGGAAGCTAGGCGCTCGCGCTTGCACAGCCTTCGCAGTTAGTCCGTGCTAAGGTGAGATGAAGTGTAGCTCGTGAGATCGGTCTATTGCACTCGCAAAGAGCCAAACTTATCGATTGGTACTGCGGCCGTGTATATGAAAACAGTTCTAAAGCATGCCGTAAATTATTTTTAGAAGATGCTGCAGGCAAAGTCATGAAGGTTAGTAGTAAAAATCAACCAAACACAGGCTTTCAGCCATGTGCAGTGTTGTTGAGAGTAAAACTGTAGTAAATAAAAGAAAAACCTATAACCACTATCACGGTGAAGAAGGCCCAGAAAATTCCGAGCAATATATCACTAGGTAACAAAAAAAAAAAAAAACGCAATGCAAGCACATTAACAGATGTAAAACAGCTTGCTGAAAATTCATGTAAGACCACGCGGCTTTAAATTAAGGTGTTTCTCCAAGACTGGTACATGCATCTGAACTTTTAGAGTGTTATATTCAGCTTTGGTTTTACTGCAGAGGACGTGTACACTTTAGTGTTTGGAAGCAAAAACTTAACCAGTGGTGCGGCCACATTCATGGCGACTGCACATGAGCACGCGACAGAGTAGCTGCATACATGACTAGAAAAAAGTCAAATAAATTAGTTACTATTTTCGTGCTGCCACTAAACTTTGTCGCACGACGGACGGGCTGATAAGCTGTCGATCTCGGTACAACAGCCATGGTGTACTCACTTCTCGCCTACGAACCTCGCCTGGCTTTCTTTCTTTCTCGAAATTAACGACCTCTTCGAGTTATGGAAGTGCCAACACACTTTCATTGCTCAACCTAAAATCATGTAGGATTATATGACCGTGAAGTATCTCCAAGGAAAAAAAAATCGTACTTACATTCTCTGCCCATGGCTGCTTTGTCAGTTTCCGGCACAGCACGCGTTCCCCTCAAGACAGATAGATAGATCTTTATTTTGGCTCAGGAGAGCTGCGGCCCCACAGAATGGCAAGTAGACCGTACCGTGAAAACCAGCGGCGGCGCGCCCAACGGTGATGAGGTGGTATTGTACAGTTTAATTAAAAACTTAATGCCAAACTGTGTGATTGTAAATGAAATGTGAAATGTAAAAAAAGTGAATGAAAACAAAATAACGCTACCAAAAACCTGCCCTACCGCCTTCAGAAATTGAAATTAAAATTGAAATTGAAATTCAAATTCATAGTTTATTTATTTCTCTTGACACAAAAAGAGAGATACGAGGGGAAAAAAGCAGTACAAAAACTGCTTGACAGAGCCCCTCCTCCAGCAATATCAGCATCGGATTTTATTTACAGCAATACCAAAAACAACAGCAAAAAAAGAACAATATTTCGAGCACATAATTAATCTATTAAAATAACCTTGGGGAGACAAAGAGATAACGTATGAATTTATTAGACACATTCTCAAGTTTGATACCCGATGATACCATACTATTTAATACTTCAGGAAGCTGGAATTTAATTGTCTGCTTCCCGTAGTATGTCCTGGAGCGCGGGAGAGTCCAGGCACCGGCATGACGGATGGAATATGAAGTACGATTTGAGTGGAAAGAAGAAAGAAGAAAGAGAGTGCTATCTGGGTTGTTCAATGCGGTTCTGTATGCAAAAACAAGTTCATACTCATAAAATTTTGTGATTTGTGCAATAACTAATTTTTCGAAGGGAGGTGCCGTGTGGCTGTCATATCTTTGATTGGTTAGAATGCGAATTAGCCTTTTCTGTAATACGTGAAGACAATTATTATTTGTAACAGATGTATTAGCCCATACCAAAGAAACAGCAATTAAAAGTAGCATAAAACAAAGTGTTATAAAGAACTCGTAGCACAGAGGGGGAAATGTTGTTTTATACTCATAAGTTATGCTTGCCACCTTCGATACATATAAATATATCTTTTTTTAACTATCAAATTTGCAGTTTCGTCTTACCGCATGTATTCATTGAAAATTACACCAAGTGACTTGACATTTTGTACAATTTCAATACCACATGAGCATAACGTGAGAGCTTGATTATCGATAACCTTTACTCCCTTCGACCTAAAAACCAAAACATTTCTTTATTAGTGTTAATCATGAACGATTTTAAAGTTGTCCGCATTATTAAGTTTTCCAAGAAATAAATTACCTGTTTTTATAATTTCAGAAATTTTCAGGAGGGTGACACCTCTGAAAAAAAATAATATGGAGGTGTCATCTGCATAAATTATCATGCTGGCTTTACCATCAATGTTTTGTTATTTCATTTAGATAGATATTAAAAAAAAAGCCTGCATTTTGGAAAGCCTGCATTTTGGAAAGCCTGCATTGTGGAAAGCCTGCATTTTGTTTTCTCGAGTCAGAGCGGTATTTGTCTATAGTGACACTTTGATGACGGAATTTCAAGTAGCTCTCAAATATTTTAGGGCTATTCCCCTTATGCCATAAAGGTGTAATTTTTGGTAGCAAGGGCTGATGATTTGAGCGATCAAAAGCCCAAGAAAAGTCTATAAAGATTCCTAATGTAAGGAGCTTATTTTCAATATTGTTAGGAATTACCTCTTTAGGAGCGAGCAGGGCTAACTTTATCGAACATCCTTTCCGACACCCATATTGGTTGGGAGTAAGAATGGAATGTTTTTCACAAAAAATATAGTCGTTTATAAACTCTTGTTTCGAGTCCTTTTGGGAGAAAAAAATGGCAATATTGAGACGCGTTTGTAATTACCAAGATTATTCCTATCACCCGCTTTATAAGTTACTGAAACCTTGGCCTCGTAAATTTTACATGGAAAAACACCAGTTTGAAGTGAGAGGTTAAATATACTGAGCTAAAAATAGAAGCAACAGACTTAAGGACATCTTTAACTGGCGTTATTTTTTATGTCATGTATGACAACACTTTTACTTCTCTTCAAGCACTTAAAAATTTAAGTCACTTCCTCCTGATCACTTGTGAAGAAAAATAGGCTGACTGGAATACTCTTTGGATGCTTCAACCGAGAGAACACTACTTATTAAATCAACAAAATAATAATTAAACGCGTTTGAGACGCCTGTCTTAATTTCACCACCAACTAAGTTTAGCGATTACCTTCTCTTGAACAACAATGTTGAAGAAAGCGTAATAAATACATCCAGAAGCACCGTTAATTTCTTGCAAAAGGAGGAAGCACAGGATCGCAGGATGTCGTAGTCCGCGGTTCTTTTAGTTCAGTTGACATCCCCACGCCACGACAAACTCTCTTTGACTTACGACCACTTCACCCGTGAGCGCCACAGCGCCCGCTTTGGTCGCGCCCTGCTGTGCACTCCTCCCGAGAGAAGGCGGTGCATCTCAGCCAGGGTGTCGAACCGGAACCGAACCGAACCGAAAACCGGAACAGAACCGTTATTTTTAGCCAAAGCGGAACTGAACCGAACCGAAATCTTCGCCGCCATCTTGGAACTGAACCGGAACCGAACCGAAAAAACATATAACGGTAACCAGTTCAAAAC